>JAODAL010006515.1:0-132864 GCA_025379985.1 Phyllomedusa bahiana | reverse complement strand
CGCCACGTCAGAAAGGGGGCCGGCGCCCGGCAGGCTGAAGGCCTAGCTCTTCAGCCTCCCGGGGGAATCACGGGTGCACCTAGTGGCGCGGTGCAACCCCGGGGCGCACCCCGGGGATCGGGGGACATTAGTCCCCGGCAGGGCCGTCCCGGGGTTCAGGGACCGCAGGGCCGGAAACGGGCCCCCGGGGAGCGACGGCACTGCCTCCGGGGCCCCCACGCTGGGGGGGGGGGCCCACCGGGGGATTCCCCTCCCCCGGGGCCCCCTTCCACCTGCAAGCGCTCCCCGGGTATTGCTGTGTAGAGGAAGGTGGGTTCTCACATTCCGCTTCCGCACTCTGCTTCAGCACGACTTTTCGTTGCGGGGCGTCATCGGGGGCATTTTAACCCTTGGTGTTAATAATGAGGATCCAGCCTGGGCCTACCGCACCCACTGTAACTCCGGCCCGGGTCAGCTGTGGAAGGACAGGAATTCAATGTCCAGTGAAACAAAAAATGGGGTTGAAAGACTCCTTTTTCGGCCTTTTTTAATTTGGGGTCATGACTTTGGGGGCTCATCTGTAGCCCGGGACGGGTATATAAATGTCCAGTGAAACTAAAATGGGGGTAAAAGACTCCTTTTTCCGGCACTTTTTAAATCGGGGGGTTATGCAGATTTGGGGCTCAGCTGGCCCGGGACAGTTAGCCCAATGTCCAGTGAAACAAAATGGTGGTTGAAAGACCCCTTTTTTCCGGCACTTTTTAATTTGGGGGGGTCAGCGGGTTTGGGGCTCATTTGGGCCCCAGGACAGGTATAGTAATTCCATGAAATAAAAGGGGTTGAAAGTTTTTTTTTTCCGGCACTTTTTAAATGGGGGGTCATGCACGTTTGGGGCCCATGCGTGGCCCAGACGGGTATAGTCAATGTCCAGTGAAACTAAAATGGGGGTTAAAAAGACTCCTTTTTCCGCACTTTTTAAATGTGGGGGCATCAGGTTTGGGGCTCTGCTGGGGCCCGGGACATTTATAGTAAAAGTCCATGAAACTAAAAGGGTGTTGAAAGACCCTTTTTTTCCGGCACTTTTAAATCGGGGGGGGTAGCGGGTTTGGGGCTCACGTGCCCCGGGACAGGTAATCAATGTCCAGTGAAATAAAATGGTGGTTAAAAGACTCCTTTTTCCCGGCATTTTTTTAAATCTGGGTTTGTGGTTTGGGGCTCATGCTGTGGCCCGGGACGGGTATAGTAAATGTCCTGAAACTAAAATGGTGGTTGAAAGACTCCTTTTTCCGTCACTATTTAAATGTGGGGTCATGCGGGTTTTGGGCCCCTGCTGCGTCCGGACAAGGATATTCAATGTCCAGTTCAAGTAAAATGATGGTTCATTTTCATACTGCCTTCTGTCACTTTTTAATTTGTGGGTGATGCAGGTTTAAGGGTCATGCTGTGGTACAAGACAGGGATAGTGAATGGTGTGTGACTTTTTTTCTGTGGCTTTTATAGCCTAAGTGTTGTGCCTAAGATGTAGCCCGTATCCATTTGACTGTTGTGGCTGTTAATTCCAGCTTCTCCAGCCCTGTTTGGGTGTAAGAATGAAGGTGTTGTTGCTCTCCCATAGACTTTAATGGTCATCGGAGATGATCAACTATCGACTATCGAAAACCTTATCGATGGTGGCCGACTATCGACTATCGATCGATGTCGATAGCCAACGTAATCGCTCAACACTAATAATCACCTATAAAAGACACCAAAGGACCGAAATAAAAAAAATCCAGCAAAAGTCATTTGCCATTTTATTATGTATCATTGAGTCATATTTTATTGTCTTTTCAATAAAAGTTTACTTTTTTTGAATATTCATATTAAGTCAATATTCAATCCTTATTCCACTTCCATAAGGGTTAGAGACCCTGCAGCCACTTTGAGAATGCTACTTACCTCGCTCCCTCGCTGCTCCGTCTCCCGGGCGCTTCGTCTTCTGGCACAGACAGCATGATGACATAGCACGCTGCCTCTGCTGGAAACTCTGGACAGCCACAAGTCTGCGGCCGTCCGGAGTCCGTTGCGGAGCAGGGAGCGCGCTTTCTGCTCTGCAGTGGTATCTTCACCTGTATGCGCTCCCAGAGGAGTCACATACAGGTGAAGAGATCGCCAACAGCGTCCGTGCCACGGCAGCACCTGGACGCTGTCGGCTGACTCAGGATTCCGCTATTTGGGTTCCCTGAGGAGTCCCATGTAGCAGAAGTGTCACTGTCCGCGCCCAAGCCATCGCAGCGCCCGAGCACCGACAGTGACTCGAGTATAAGCCAAGGTCGGATTTTTCAGCACTATTTATTCAATAACATTTTTTGCTTTATTTAATCCATTTTAAAAAAATATCGGTACAAGCATGTTGAGATGCAAACTTCTACGCGTCTTGATGGTGACCTTCAGTGTTGTGCTTCAGATTTGGGTTCAAGTCTAATTGGAATGAAATCCGAACGATATGATTTGGGTTGGCCAGAATTAATATTTGACTAAATAAAAAAAAAGATCAAAATCATTGGTAACACCAACCAAAGCTTGGGGGTGTAAGGGTTAGCTGTGCGCTCTCAGTCCAACATTATATTAGAGATACCCTAATGGGATGTCAGACCAGGGGTGACTTTGAAACAGAAGTAATGTCAGACCACTGTAACGCCAGAGGTATTGGATCCTCTGGACCACCACCGGGAGTCCTACAAGGTCACTACCCCTGATGCGACTAGCTTGTGGAGGCAGCCGAGGTGCAGCGAGGTACCAAATCGCAGTCAAGTTCAGGCGAACAGCTCAGGACAGGCGGTGTAGATTTGTGGTCGAGAAATGTGGCAAGGGTCAGAAACACGGACGAGATGTAAATGCAATGGGAATGGCTTTCTCTCAAGGCACGTGGCACTGAAGATCCGGCGGGGACATGCCGGAGGTGTTAACCTTATATAGGGTCAGCGGCCAGCAATCAACCAATTACCGGCACACTGGCCCTTTAAATTACCCGCTCCCTAATGAGTGGGTAAGCGCGCAGCGGCCGGCAGAGGACAGCGGGAAAGCAGGAGCGCGGCCGGGTAAGTAGGTTCGTACAGGGAAACGAGTGCGTCCGTGGCCGGACACGCGGTCCGCGGCGTCACTCGTCCCTGAAGCTTAGGAGACCGCAGAGATACGAGTGCGCCCGCAGCATGACCTGCGGGGCCACTCGTAAAAACCACCAGACAGAAAGCGTTGCGGAGTGGTAAGTTAACTCTAAGGCTAGGTCTACACAGCACAGGTTTTCAGTCAGATTTTCAGAGGATTCAGTATTTTGAATCCACCAAAAATCTGATGGTACCCTGTGTTCCATAGATAGCAAGAAAAAATCTGTGCTATTGTCTACACAGCACAGATTCTTTACCATCAGTTTTAAAACCCGGCGGAATATGCAACATATATTCCCAATATATTTAATGTATGGGGCCAATGGCAAATCTGAAAACCAACTTCGGCTTTTGCGCAAAATCGTGCCAAAAAACGCGGTCCAGCAATGTCAAAATGCCATTTTGACATTTGCTGTGTAGACCAAGCCTTAGGGAACATCTACATGACGAGTAAAATTTGCTTGTCAGATTCTGCCTTTGAGAACCGCGTCGTGCGGTCGCCGTGAAGTGGCAAGTGGGCCTATACTTTTGATCAAAAAGTATACTAAGAACCTCCTGTTCATTGTTAGAATTTTTGCTGACAAGCATTAGCTCAATGTATATTTTAAGGGTGTGAGGTCCAAAAATCTCTCTCCCGTCTTAGTATATGGTTTATTTTCAGTTTTAGATGAGTGGACACAGCCTTACACACCATTAAAAAAACGCTATCCTCAACTTTAGATTAGGGTTACAGTTGGGGGCTGTTCACACAGTGTCTTTTGGGACCTATTTTTGTGCTTGTTTCGGGCGTAATTCCGGCAAAATACTCCCCAAACAATGTTCAATTCAATTGAATGGTTATGTTCAATTATATACCGCGTATTTTACAATCGCAATTTAGTGCGCAGCTGAAAAGAATTCTTTTAGGTGTATACGCACCATAACAGAGTTAAGTATAAGAAGCAAAAAACTGCCTCAGGCCTATTGTGTATCATTTGTACTGCTAAATTATGCGCTAATTTCAACAGCGCAATGAACATGGATTGCGACTTGTACTGTACGTGCCGTAATACGCCGTGTGAACCCAGACGTAGGATAAGGTTAGGCCATGTTCACACGGCTTAATACTGGACGTATTTTAGTCCGTAATTACGCACCGGAGTGCGCAAATTACGGGCTGAAAACGTCCCGGTCATTACGGTAATTCACAGTTCTCACAGAGAACTATGGATTACGTCTCCTCTCCCTGCTCGGCGAATCCGCCGCGGGAGGAGATAAGTGACATGTGAATTACCAGCGGCGTAAACGCGCCGCTGGTAATGAATGTCTATGGGCCGGCGAGGTGCCTGCCCCCCGCACCCGCCCCCACCCCGCCCCCGGCCACACGCCGTAATTGCGGGGCGTAATTACGCCCTGCAAATACACCGTGTGAACCTAGCCTTAGGGTCAGAGTGAACAAATCTGTTATTGATTGGTCCGACACTAGTTTGAACAAACTTGTTGAAAAATTCAAATTCATGGAACTGGCGAAGTGTACACAGACACGAAACGCGTTTTCCACTATTGGCTAAAGCTTATCATAGCCTAAATTAAGTCCTGCACTGTTTTTCGTGGCCAGGACGAGATTTTGTGGGTCAACTAAAATAATTTCTGTGCACACAGAAACTCCCCAGTCCTGGTGGCCTTAGGAAGACAGTGACCACTGACACCCTACACTGGACCCCACCTGTTATACTCAGTTCCCACTATCTGTGGAAGTCCACGAGGTGTTGTGCCTTTCTTAGCACAACACAGGCAGAATAGTGTATATACTAATAGGTTTTTACTCCAAGTCGCAATGTTGCACTTGGGAGAGCTGTCCCTATCTTTTGTTTTATTACGAATTTTTTTACAAGCTCAGTCAAACTAGTGTTGAACTGAACAGAAACAGGTTCAATTAATACTAATTATAAGTCACTGGATGGTGCAAAAAGCAAACACACCATCAAGTCACATTATTACGACCACCTGCTAAAATCTAGAGGAACCACCAGGTGCAGCATGGACAGCAGCTAGTAAGGTCCTGGTAGGTTGTCACAGGTATTTGGAGACATGCCGACTGCATCATCCAGCTGCTGGAGGGTTCATAGAGCCAACACCATATTTGAGGAAGTCCTACAGATGCTGAATTGGGTTCAAGTCAGGGGATTTAGGGGGTGGGGTAGTACTGGTACGTCTTGATCTTGCTCTTATAACCCATGTCGGACATGTCCAGGTGTGTCACGTGGTGCATTGTCTTGCGAGAAGTTTCCATCTGCCTCAGGGAGGACAATCTGCATGATCTATAAGAATGGATTCATACCCAAATCAATTAAAAGTGCCTTCTTCATACATGAGTGGCCCAGAGAATGTCATGAAAGCATTCTCCAGACCATAGTGCTGCCACTACCAGATTGTGTTTTTCTAATGGTTTTTTTGCCTAACACGCCAATGTTAACATGATTCATCGTAGAAGACAACCCTTTACCAATCAGCAGACCAATTCTGATATTGCCATGGAAATCAAAGCCTTTTCTGCTGCTTTGCTAGCATAGGTGTAGTGACAATCTATCTGCTTCAGAGCTGTATACACAGGAGGGTTCACTGAACTGTTGTTTTAGACAAACATCTGGTAACTCCTGGGTTTATTTTGGGGGTGGTGTTGCTTATGTGTATTGCCACCATTTGTCCACTCACAATACACTTTCCTCACACCAGCACACAAACAGTTCACAAACCGCACAGTTTCAAAAAATACCAACATCTTTGGCCCAAAAGCCAATAACCAGCCATTCCTGCAACCTTGGTGTGCCCTTTTTGCCCATAACAGCAACGAGGGATATGTGTGCGGAAATCCTATCACACACCTTATATACCCACCAAGCCAGCGCATCACATGTGACTTCCGTCATGAGCTATTCACCACCGACATCAGGAGAGTACAAAATCTCAGGGTCCGATTGAACCATACACAGACCTATGATCGAGTTCCAGAAGCGCTACGGACTAGTCGGAAATTATGAAATTTATTTGGAAACTACGCGTTTCGTAACTGAATCAGCCACTTTTTCAGCTTCCAGGATAGAACCGGACCCCGAGATTTTGTTTTCTCGTGAACAAGTATATGTTACCTCCTAACCCATGGCGGCGAGCATGTGGAGCGCGACATGAGTGAGCAGCTAATCCCACGGACTACACTGCCGATCACTCAGCATTTGGTGAGACGGAGAGTTGTGCCTCCTGTTAAACAGCACAACACTATAAGGCTATGTTCACACCGCGTAATTGTGGCGCGTACATTACGGTCGCAATTACACCGGGTGATTTGGGAGTCGCACTGATCAGAACATACTCCCGCGGCGCACGGGGGCTGACAGCCTGCCGGCCCCATAGACCTGCATTACTCGCGGCGCGTATTCGCCACAAGTAATTGACATGTCACTTATTTCCCCATGCCTACAATATGATCGTATTGGATGAGCGGGGAGAGAAGGCGTAATCCATCTCTACGAGAACTATGGATTACCGTAATTTCGGCGTGCATCTCGCTTGTATTAGAGCGTAAATACGTCGCGAAATGCGCGCCGAAATTTGCCTGTGTGAACATACCCTAAGGCGTGTTATACAATTTGCTGATTATTCCCCGACGTTGTAAATTTTAATACACTAGGGAGCACCTGGTATTTCATTTTCTTTTCAACGTCAGAAATAGGAAGTGGTCATAATATTGTGACTCAGCTGTGTAGTTCATTGAGAAACTCATCTCTGCTACATCTGTATCTGGAAACTGATGTCCAAAGGTTAATAAATACCGTTTAGTAATAGAAATCAATACAGTTCTCTACCATAGCAACAAAACATTATAATGCGGAGCAGTCTGTGTGTGCAGTCATTTAGGCCAATACGTCTAAGTGAGAATTTATAGCGAGGAATGATCTGCTCTATTTTCTCTATAATAGCAGAAATTACCGCTACTAACTGTATTTCACCTTTTTTTTCCCACGTAAAAGACTCTAATTTTCCTTTCCTGTAACAGCTACACTGGGAATTTCAGACCGCCACAGGGAGAAATCACACCATGTAATGAACCATGCATGAATTCCTATGTATCATACAGAGAGCTGCACCGGTGAATTGGCACTTCTGATGACTGAGCAATTCTGCAATGATGTTCTAGATTCAACATTGAGTTAGGATTTAGCTGGTACATAAAAGGCTGCACAGTTAAAGGGGTTATGGAAAGAAAAGGCTTTATTATAATGATGTGAGCTGATAGGGACATGTTCCACTGCTTTGTGAGCCAGAGATTTCTAGGATTCACCGAAATGAAGGAACAGCTCTTCAAATGACCACGCCCCAATTTCACCGTCTGCTGATGCAAAATCCACATGGAAAATCTACGACATATGGAAAATGTAGTCTTGTAAGATATGTTTCAAGGGATTGTCCAGGTTTAGAGAAACATGGCAGACCACCACCTCTTTTTAGGGCTTGGGTCTGGTATTGCAGCTCATTTCCACTAAAATGAAGGGGCTGGAGCTGTAAGGCTTGTTTTTGCACGCCTTTTGATGAGCAAAAGTCACATGCAAAAAAGTAACATAGGGCGACATGTCCCAAAAGTGTCATCCGTACGCCAGTTTGAATGCGGCATAAAGTATCGTACACTCGAAATGTATTTCCTAATATATTCTGCGCTTGTTTTGTAAAGTGGTTGTATTGAATGTTTTAGGCGTCACGCCTTTTTCGGCAAGTGTGTTGTTTGGGGTGCCTGTTTGGGCGTTCCGGCTTGTATACTTCAACATTAGACGCATTCATTAGTCCTATGCATTTGTTAACGCCGTGTAGGTTTGTTTTGGAGTGCATGTTGTCTTGGCAGCGCATGCATGGATTGGGGGTGCATGCATGCTTGTGCGCCCTTTCTGGCTCCCTCTGAATTTTTTTCATAATTGCTTTTGGAGTGCATTTGAAAATTAGGCGCATTTGGCATTTGAGCAGAGTTGGGAGCAATATTCAACATCAGAGCGCACACAGTAGGCGCACGATCTACAACTTCAACCAGCAGCCAGAAATAAGTACAGGAAGACGTTCTGCAATGAACCTCGGAGCAATAAATAAAAAGGGGCCGCATTTGCACAGCGTCAGGTTATGCACTCACATTTTCGCACACATCACTGCGCACAACTTGTCGTCCACGAATGACGAAAGTTCGGACAATGCAAATCTGACGCCAGCAGCCGGCACAAAAGGCGCACACACATGCACGTCAAAAGGCCGCGATGCGCCTAAAATCACACATAGAAAACAGCCGACAGTGTAAGCCCCATACGAATGTGGCGCTCGTGTACAGCTAAAAATGGCTCATACACCCACACTAAAGATGGCGTACAATGCGCAGACAACAACGGTACACTACAAAATCAGGAGACACATATACGGCAAATAACCAACGTTGGCGTGTTGCGACATGTCGTCCATAATGTTTTGCTTTGACTATACAGGCAGTCCCCGGGTTACAAACAGGATAGGGACTGTAGGTTTGTTCTTAAGTTGAATTTGTATGTATGTCGGAACAGGTATATTTATTAAATGTAAGGTTTTTTTAGTTTTGGATAGTGCAGGGAAGAGTTTTTACATTTGTTTTGCTGTCTGTGCCCCTGTTAAGAAGATTTTACCTCATTTTCACTTCATGTGCTGCTGTGGCCTGCTGGCACTTGTTGTTCCACAGCTACTATCTGCTGTGGAACATGGAACCTCAAGTGCCAGCATGCTCCATAGGTCTCCGTTTGTAACTAGGGGACAGATGTAAGTTGGAACGATGTAAGTCGAGGACTGTAATTGGAATAAGTGTGCATCAGGCACATAGCTGCACCTTTTTGCGCAGTGTTTGCCATGTTACGTGCTGGACAAAAAAACAGGATTGCAGAGCCATCACCAGCAGCAAAAGGCGCGTCAAGTACAATGAAGTTCCCTGTACGAAAAAAGACATGAAATAAGCAGCAGAAGACACATTAAGTTAAGAAATATATGTAAAAGTGAATGAAAAAATATGTTTGCAAATGGGCATTTCTGCTGTAAAATAGGCACTTATTTCTTTGCAAAGTCTTGAAAATTTGCTAAAACCACGGTTTGGATGTAGATTTGCAATTTCACAGATGCATTTTTCTTGAAGTTTTCAAGGGCTGTTTTGAATGTGGCTTTTGGACACTGTTTTGACGTAGATTGAATGTGGATTTGGACACAGATCCTCATCCAATCCGTGTCCAATGCAAGTTAACATTATTTTGATGCAGATTGGATGCTGATTTTCTGCTCTCTATTGATTTCTATGGGCAGTTTCAGTGCTGAAATTGCCTCAAGAATTGACAAGTCATTTCAGTTTTAGTGCCAAATTATTTTGATGCAGAAAAAAACAGCTTTGCAGAAAAACTTTGTTGTGTGCACAATGCTATTTTTACATTGGAAACATTGTGAGGCGGATTGCAGCTTGCTTTGGATGCTGTTTTTCCTGCCTAGAGGTTCAGCACCAACAGAATTCACAGGCATTTCTTAAAGACCTAGCTAAGTATATCTTGCTTACACTACCTCTAAATCCTGGAAAGTGCTGATGGGTCTGCCCATTCTCAACCTTTCCCTTCCTTACCTTCTCATTCTTGATACTTCTTCTTCCCCAGCTTCCTCAGGACCATTGTTCCTTTTATCCCCTTATCCTCACTCCCCAAGGAGTTTTCTCACCATGCTGTTTCACTGAGTCACAAGCAGCTTTTCACCCCCTGTTTTTTTCAGGCTGAAAGTGGTTCTATAGCAGTGACTAGCATATTTGCCTTCTCTGTAACTAGCTAAGACATTACAAAGACATAAGTGCAGGAGATTTAGGGAGACATGTATGATCGGTTTTTCACACATTTCTGCCGTTAAATGCGCCTAACTGAGCCGGCTACGATGTCTAATGCACGTAATAACGTATGCGTTAGGCGCATTGTTCGTAAGACAACACTTTCTAATGCGCCTAACATGAGGGGGTGTTCTGGGGGCGTTCTGGAGGCGTTGCATCATACTCGTAATATTAGACAAATATATGAATGTGGTTCGGCAAAACTAGTTGCATTACTGCTCGGACATGCAGACTTATTCCAATGTGGTCTGCCTGAACCTGAGGAGTCGAAGTGGAGCTAGATTTGCCACTAGGGCAAAAAATGTCCCTTATTTCTCAACTTCCACCAGTACAATAATAAAAAGTAATGTATGATAATTATCAAACTATATAAAATTTTAATATTTAAATTTAATAAAAAATTGTATCATATAAAAATATATAATATCCCAAAAATATAAAAATATCTCCTATAAAATATATTTAAAATTATAGAATCTAAAACTAATTTTACATTAAATAACCCATTGATGATGTTCAAAATTTTAAATTTTTACATAACTCAAAGGCTGGACTGAAACTGAACCAAGTAAAGAGGCAACACTGGCCCCTATGCTACTTGGGAAAGATAAACAGGTGCAGCTGATTGCTGAGCAGTAGCTCACATACCCCACCACTAAGGGAATACTTCCCCAAGTAGCATAGGGGCCAGTGTTGCCTCTTTACTCGGTTCAGTTTCAGTCCAGCCTTTGAGCTGTGAGTATGCCTTTGTTTCTGTGTTTTTTGAGTAATTAATGTCCCATTTTGTCTGTGTTTTTTCTGTAAATTGTTAGTGTAGGGACTTGCAAGAAATGAGGAGCCTTGACAGGGCTTTAAAGGGGTTGTCTCGCTACAAAGAATAGCTTTCAAATTCTAGGGAACACAAAATAAAGACATTTTGCAAATATATTGCTTTGTTCATCTGTTTTTGTTAAGGAGATACAAGTGAATTAATCACCTCCCTGGCTATTGCAGTTCCCTCAATAACCCACCTGTAAACATCTCTCCCCCCTGCTGTTTGTTCTATGTGATAGCAGTGATTGACTTCATCACACAGGTCGCGGCAGCCTCTGTGCTGCTGGGCAGTAAAAAGCTTGATTTATCTAAAGTAAACAGCTCTAATTAGGGCTTTTGTTTGAGGGATCAGATAAAAAGTCCTGCTAGCAGTTTCTGAGAAGCTGCTGAGCTAATCTGAACTAATTAGCAACTGAAAACACAGAGTTGAATACACCATGGAGCTGTATGCAAATCACAGAGTCTGAACCAGGAAGTGACAGAGTATTTCATTCATGAATCCTATGAAACTCTGTAGGAAGACAACTCCTTTAAGGCTTTCATATAGTTGCCACTTTATTAACTAATACCTCATATTTGATATTATTCCAGTAAGTCAATTTTTTTGCCCAAAAGTACTGGGGAGCAGAGGGTGTCTGTATTTTGTGTTGGACACCCAAAAAGTGCTGGGCAGCCCGCCCAATCGAATATTAGTTGCGTAATAGGCTGTTAGCCATTTGTATCGCCTTATCTATATGAAATAATAATACCAGCAACCACCCCCCTCATATATTGAAGGTGTGTGAGTGGTTGTCTTATTGGTATTTTTACATTTGTGCAATCTCCCCATGTATTATACTGTGGCTTTTCTGCATACTGTGTGAACAGGTATCAGTATAATATGCAGTCTAATTGTTCCCCTAGTGGTGGGATATGAGAGATACTGATCAGGAATCAGCTGCACCTGTTTATCTTTCCCAAGTAGCATAGTGGCCAGTGTTGCCTCTTTACTTGGTTCAGTTTCAGTCTAGCCTTTGAGCTGTGAGTATGGCATTGTTTCTGTGTTTTTTGAGTAATTAATGTCCCATTTTTTCTGTGTTTTGACCTGTGGTTCTCCAAGCAAGATCAGTTCCATAGTTTCTATTCACTGACATGCTATTCTAATGACTTTTCTCTTATTTCCAGCCTTTATACATGTTTGGGGTATTACTAATGCGCCTAAGTTCCATAATGCGCCAAACACACAGGCGAGGCACGGTGAACTTTACACACCATTTATGAACTCACAAAAACCACTGTCACACATTCATGTGCATTATACACTTAAAAAAAGATGAGAAAATGAACTTTGACACATTCGATTCATACATGTCCCCCTTAATCTTCAGTAAACAAGTGCTCTGGGAAGTGAAAACAATTGCTTATCTGCAAACAAAAGGTAATTTTGTTAGAGATAATTAGTGTACACCAAGAGTGAGCTCCATCCATGGTGACGTCACTCCCTGCTCTCCGTCTTTTGGATGAAACCTGTGCACACTCAGAGCAGATAAAATCTCTCTTACCTCAAATCAAAAGAGCAATGTATTTAGAAAAACTCTTCAATTACCCGCCACTATATGTTGAAAGCTAATCTTTGTAGTGAGACAACCCCTTTAAGCATTGGATCATTTTTCCTATCCCTTAGTTGTACTACTGCCCCCATTGAATGTGAAGTTATCTAAATGCAGATGATATCTTACCCTGTTTCCCCGAAAATAAGACACCCCCGAAAATAAGACATAGTGCATTTTTAGTTATGCAATTCAGAGTTTGGCTGCTTATGCTGATGTTTGTGATGAAATCACTACAGTACATTAATACATGTTGATGTTTTGTTCAACCATAAATGTGAATTATTGTTCATAGAAAAAAAAAACATCCCCTAAAAATAAGTGTTAGCTCATCTTTAGGAACAAAAATTAATATAAGACACTGTCTTATTTTCGGGGAAACAAGGTATATGTTGCACTTAAATCTGGATCCTTTAACCAACTAAGATCTGTAACACAATGGTTATATCTTTTGATTTCGTATCTTCCCCTCTCCCTGCTTTCCTCTCCCAAAATATTTGTATTCATTTTTAAATAATTTTTTAAAAACAATAATTAAAAAAAGATAAAATGTTACAGACGACACATGTATGTTTGCCCATAGGTTACTATGGGCAAAAGAGTGAGTTTTAGACCTAAACAGTTTCATACATGTGGCCCACAGTGAATCACATTACTTAGAAAAAAAAACTTATACCTCCCTTCCTCCACTTCTCCAATCCAGCCCTGGGTCTCTCTTGTCTTCTTTCGAATGGGGACACTAGGCATTATGGGAAAGGGGCTGAGAAGCCCACAGCGCCCTCTGTTGGTTGTAAAAAAATCCTCAATTTGCTTTTGACCCACCGAGTCTGAGAAAGCAAAAAGGATTTTTTAGCCAAGCCATTATCTCTCATCTGCAGACAACGCTGTTTCGGATTTTGGCCCTCTTCAGTACAGAGCAGAGAAGATACTGGCTGGACTGTGTGGGAGCATCGGGTAGCTCAGGAAGGGAAGATCTCTCCTTAAGGAGAGCACCGAACGAACGGCTTGTAGGTTTTTGTTTTGCCTTTTCGCCCCTTTCTTAGCATTTTGCATATCACAAGGCATTAAGTAAGAGGGCGGGAAAAAAAGGCAAAACAAAAACCTTACAACCGTTCGTTCGGTTGCTCTCCTTAAGGAGAGATCTTCCCTTCCTGAGCTACCCGATGCCTCCCACACAGCCAGCCAGTATATCTATACTCTGCTCTGAAGAGGGACAAAAATCCCGAAACAGCTTTGGTCTGTAGATGAGAGATACTGGTTTGGCAAAAAAAAATCCTTTTTGCTTTCACAAGACACGGTGGGTCAAAAGCAAATTGAGGATTTGTTACAACCAACAGAGGGCGCTGTGGGCTTCTCCCCCTTTCCATAATCCCATTGTGATATGCAGATGCTAAGTAGAGGGCGAAAAGGCAAAACAAAAACTCTACAAGCCGTTCGTTCGGTGCTCTCCTTAAGGAGAGATCTTCCCTTTTTGAATGGGGACGTCACTGTTGCAGTCACTGATTGGCCGCAGAGGTCATGTGCCACTGCCTTATATCACCATTCATAGCTGTTCGCTTCCAAACAGTGATGTAAGCAGAGGCATGTGAACGCTGCAACCAATCAGAGTCTGCAGCGGTGACCCCCCATTCGAAAGCAGAAGAAAGTAAACAGAAGATCTAAGGGAAGTAGCGGAGGAAGGGGATGTAGGTTTGGTTTTGTTTTGGCCAACAGCTTACTATTTCATTTTATCATGAACCAGGTAACCCCTTCAAAACAGACTTAAAATAACCACACACTGAGAAGAGGATGTAGTCTAACATTTGCAGCACAAAGCACCATGATCCACTCCAGGTGATTACCACAATACTGCAGCAGGTAATCCATAGTAATTCTCAATAATTTACCTCTTAAGCGTTACAGGGAAGTAACCTCAGGGGGCGTTTAGAAATAAATTTGTATGTGGATATGTCTGCATGTGTAGGAGGAGAGGTAATTCTGCAAAGGTTGAGCTCCTACCGAGCCAGACCTGTGAGCATTAATACATTCTCTGTGATCACGTTACTGTTCTGCTTGGTTTATTTGCTGGGTGAGGTGTAACGCTGTACTAAAGTGAAGGCTAACGGGGCCACTTCGTTAATAGTATATCACCATAAAATTCTCCAGGTCAACAACATGGAAGTATAGAGAAATGATGTAAGACATCCTGCCCATGGCCATGATTCACAACAAACCTCAAACACTATGTCAAGGTAAGGCACGGTTGACATCACGTGGGACTATACTACAAAACATATTTGTTACAACGTATCCGCTAAGCATATCCCAAATGTACACAGTTTTCAGCATATGTTTAACATCTGGGTTTTTTTTGTTTTTTTTTTTAAACTAGCTTCCCTTTTGGCTGTCTTCCGGTTCTCCATGCAGTTTGATACAGTTAATTTGTTTATAGGTTTATGACGGATACAAACGTGGTCACATAGACCATTATACATTTTCCATTGGAATACACTTAAAGGGAATGTGTCATCAAAAATGACTTATTGTTTATTTAACATTTTTATGTTCAACACATTTTCTAAGAATTTTTGGTTATATTTCTTTAGAATTTTCCATATCACTTTCAATATTTTTTAATAATTCTTAAGTCCTGCAGTTTTCACTGTGGCCACTAAGCCTAATAATAGTCTGACACTTCCTGTTCTGTACATTATCAGCACAAAGAGGGTCAAACTGAAAGGAGACACCAGTGTGAATAGATAACATAGGATCCACCAGTCACAAGAAGAGATAGTCATAGTTCACCCTTTCACCTCCGTGCACACTGATTTCTTCCCAGGTCACAGAGCATGACTAGAAAACTCTCCTATAGAAGTCAATGGGACTGAGTCAGTATTAAGTCTCCTTATGTGCATGAAGCTACTGTAAAGCATATCTCTGACTGCTGTTAAAACAGTGCAAACAAGGCCTAGTGGACAAAGTGAAAACTGCAAGACTTAAGAATTATTACAAAAATATTGAAAGTGACATAAAAATGGGACTTAAACAATGACTCAGGTCCTCGCGTCCTCCATCTCTCAAAAGAAAAAGGATAGACGACATAAGGTCATGAAAGGGATACCAAGGACATATACTAAGGCAATACGACCAGCTTTAGAATCCAATGTATATGTTACGGCACTCATTTGGGTACAGGTTTTTATTTTTAAAAAAAATGCATCAGCCTAGTGATTAACATGATGTGAACCTTATAGATATAAAGCACCTCAGGAGAAGAGGTCCTTTCCAAGTTGATCCATTTTCAGGTAGTGAGAACCTTCACAGTGATATGGTCTTCACAGGTGCTACAACGGCAGCAAAAAAGTGAGTGGAAAATAGGAAATCAGGACTTTTAATTGCAGGCACACCTAAATGAGGCCTTCAGCTGAGTTCAAGGCATAGCCATCTTATCCACTAGGCACACAAGATAATTGCCTAGTGGCCCCATTGGATAGAGGTATGTCCAGCTAAAAACGAACAGTGACTGTAAGGCCTCGTTCACACGGCTTATTTCGCCGCGTATTTGCCGACGGATTGACGATCGTCAATCCGTCGGCAAATCCGTCCGAAATAAGTCACAGCCTATTTTCTATTGATTTCAATAGAAAATACGGCTCCGTTCACAAAGTGCATAGTTCCTTCCGGATTGCGCCGCGGATTGACGACGGCAACCGACGAAAAACAATTCACATGTCAATTATTTACGGACGATTCACCACCTACAATGATTGTAGATGGTGAACCGCGGAAATCATTACAATACGTGCCACACTTAGTGGCACGTTGCAACTGATTTTCAACTGATCAGAACGTATTTCAGTCGGCAACCGGTTGTTTAATACGTTCTGAAATAAGCCGTGTGAACGAGGCCTAAAAGATATACTGCTCACCTGAGATATTTTGCTCAATATGTGGATGGGGAGATGTGCACGGATGGTTTCCAGGACCCGAGAGTTTGGCACATAACACTCTTAGGGGCCGTTCACATGGCTTATGCTGGGACTGATTGGAGCCGTACTGCGCGCCGTACGGTCGATTCTGTCTCCCCTACCCGCTCGGCGAATCCGCGCCGTGGATAATGCATGTCTATGGGGCCGGCCCGTCCCTTGTTCAAGCCGGAATTGCAGGCGAAATCCGTCCCACAATTACGGCTTGAATAAGCCATGTGAACCAGCCCTTACGGCGCGTCCCCACAGCACAGGACAAATACCGGTCGGTTTATCCGACCTGTATTTGTCTGTTTTTTTTGCTGTGCACACGGCCGCGGGAGGAAGGCTTTTCTCCGTGATGACGGAAGAATGAACATGTAGAATGTTTTTCGGGCGGCCGGTGGTCTGAAAAACTGGGGACTGCTGCATGGGTTTTCCATAGCGGCCCATGTAAAAGTTTGCGGCCGTTTTTTCAGACGGTTTGCAAAACTGCAAAATGTCTGAAAAATCGGCTGTAAACTGGTGCAGTGGAGACATGGCCTTAACGCTCATAACACTCATAACGCTTGTTTTATTTGCTGGTCACTTTTTGAAGCGTTGCAGAAAATTTACTATTGGAGTTTATGTAAAGCGCTGGACGTTTTTGCCGTGTTTTTTGCAGAAATACAAATGCTGTGCATTTCTGCAAAAAATGAGCCAAAAAGCAGCAAAAACATGCCAAGAAAGTGTAAAAATTGCAACAAATGTTTTTTTTCAGCAGCTTTTGACAGGCAGTAGATATAAAAACTCAGTTTTATGAACCTTTTTAGGATTTGGTTTTCATGTTGTTTTTTGTCCACTGCAGTGTAGACATAGCTTAATTGTTCATACATCTATAGAACAGGGCTACGACTTTATGGCTCAAAGTACAACAGAAAACTTGCACAGCCCCGTTCATACATCTCGTCCTTAGGGAGTAAAGAGGGATAGGGAGATGTGGGCACAAATAGGGGCACGTGGAAACTAGGAATGTAACCTACACAGAAAACAACTGTAATGGAAAGATCTGCTCCTCATCCTTGATCTGGACCTGCCTTGTTCCTTGGTGTGGCGTACAAAAGCTGATGTAACCTGCTGACCAAGGTGCAGCCATGTGAGAGTGGTCTTATTTCCATTTCTGAGGACAATCACTGCTCCAAGCAGCCATCCGCTGCTGCTGCTGCCTTGTGGATAACATGGGGTGGATGAATCAATGTACTTATGCAGGTGCTCCAGGCTGAATACTATATGTTGAGCACTTAGTACTATAGACATATTAGGTAAGAATTGGCGTCCGTTGCAAGAAGCTGATTACAGAAGTAAATTATCTGCATATCACTAACGTCCAGTTCAACTGTTCAGTACCAACCTCTCTTGGATGTAGCATGATATTCCCGCTTGTGTGCACTTGTTCTTCCAGGAATCGGCCCCCACATACTCATCGCTTTATCTTCACATACACGTCGCTGTGGTTTTAACTGTAACAAATGTTTCTGTGTTTCACTATAATGTGTAGTTTAATTGCTATTGACTTTAGTTTCCATTGATTCTAGAGTGTCAGACGCAGGACCTCCTAAATCATAGGACAAATAGGGTAATTACCTTGGGTGCGCTCACTTTTTACTTCACACACAGTGCAACACTGGAAAATGGTATGATATCACGTCCATCCTTTGTCATTTTAGACCAGGTTCCCTTCACACAGCATTTTTTTTAATTAAATTTTTTATTGCAGTTGTTTGTCAAAATGCACACAAAAATAAGGTACCATTGACTTAAATGGCAACAAAATTGGAAGACATTTTCACAAATTTCATCCACACACTGCCGAAAAATATCCATAACTAAATTGACATGCAGTTCAGATTTTAGATCCTCATTAAGTCAATATACAGTAGATCGCCGGATCATAGTTTATTTGCTGCAGATTTTCCTCATTCAGCCAAAATCTGCCATAAAAATCTTATTACACACCATGCAGGTTATTTTTTTATTTTATTTTACAGCAGTACCTGCGGTTTCTTACATTTTTGAACAATCCATTTAAGACTTAGGCTATGTTCACACGGCTTAAACTGGGACGTATATCACCGCGTATTTTGCGCCTTACTGCGCTCAATACGGGGCGAAATCCGTCCCAGTCATTACGGTAATCCACAGTTCTCATAGAGAACTATGGATTACGTCTCCTCTCCCCGCTCGGATAATATGCCGTGGGGGGAGATAAGTGACATGTCAATTACTAGCGGCGCATGCGCCACTAGTAATGAATGTCTATGGGGCCCCGCAATTACACCGTCTGAACATAGCCTTAGAGGCGTTGCCTCACTATAAAGATAAGCTTTAAACATGTAGGGACCAGAATTGAAGAGGTTTTTTTTCAAATATATTGCTATTTATTTTCGCTTTGTTGAGGAGATAAGATAAGAATTTCTTTGCTCTGAGTGCACACAGGTTTCTCTGGTTACCGTCCTGCTCTCACCTTCTCTCTATGCGTTGTCTTATTTGATAGCTGGGATGAGGACAAGTTGGGCTGTGTCAGCTTGAGAGCAGAGTGTGTTATCTCATGCAAGTAATTAGACTCCTTTCTTTGAGCTATGTACTTATAGATAACATCTCCTGCTCTCATGTCAGTGCTATTAGAAGAGCTGTGAATGCTGAGCTTATGTGCTAATCACTGCCATAGAAGCAGTCACAGCCTAACCAGGAGGAGACAGTATGCATCTGAATCTGCTTTTGGCTCTGAAACAGCGTGGTGAGACAACTCCTTTAGGTCCATCCTCACGGATTTTAAGATGGTTTATGGATTTGGAGACCGCCTGGAAACCATCAAGAAACCCTCACCATAGACTTTATTAGAAAATCCATTCAGTAGTCCACACTGAACAGATTTTCAGCTGGACGTCTTTTCTGCCGCTGGCGTTTTGAAAAACTTGAAACGTGCCCAATCTAATCGAAAGCTGAGCAGAAGGTGTGCAGTTCAATGGTTATCCTCAAACCACAGACAGAACTGTCCCCCAAAACCATGCAAAATACGATAAAATACCCCCCAGGACTCTTAATCAGAATTTGACCAGCATTTTACACTTGCCGTGTGGACGTACTCTAACTTAAATACAAACGTCCTTTCAAATAACACCCACATATTTACTCACAAAGGTCTAGAAAACTGAGACGTGGGGAACTGTTTGGAAGGGTCTACACAATGTAAGGAAGAATGTTTAAAGGGGTGTTCCCACATCCGTACTTCCATGTTATAGATTGGCTCATAGCTATCTATGAGCCAATCGTGTTACAGAATTAGGAGGGCAGTATTGCAGCGGTCCTCCCAATTAATTTCTCGGTGAGTTCCGAATATTCTCAATATAGCTGAGCATGTGTGCTGAAGTGCGGAATGCAGAAGTGATTTTATGGGAACACCCTTTTAAGGAAAAAGGGCGACATGTATGATTTTTTGGCTCTAAGATGCCATTTTTTTTGCACGCATTTGTAGCGTAGAATGCGCCTGAATCTATGAACCTGTTCTACTGTGGGTCATCTATTTAGCGCTTTCTATCTACAAAGCGACAATTTTGGCTCAGGTAAAACACTTTGAAAGTGTTCTACCTGTCCCAGCAGTAATGCGCCTGGATTTGCTTATCAAAAGTCATAAATGTGTAGAATCGTATAGGCACATAACAAAGTGCTGCGGGTGCTTTATAATGTGTCTAATTTTGGAGTGAGCCTGATTAAAAATATAGCGAATAGGGCTGCGCTAGTTTTCGGGCTGAAAAGACGCCAGCCCCGTATTACATGTCACTCTAAGGCTATGTTCACACGGCTTATTTTGGGGTGTATTTCAGCCCGTAATTTGCGCCGTACTGCGCGAATTATGGGCTGAAATACGTCCCAGTCATTTCGGTAATCCACAGTTCTCATAGAGAACTATGGATGATGGCTCCTCTCCCCGCTCGTACAATACGCCGAGCGGGGAGAGAAGTGACATGTCAATTATTCATGGCATAGACGTGCCGAGAATAATGAATGTCTATGGGGCTGGCGGGCCGCCCCCCCCCCCCCGCCCCCCCCTTACACACGGCTTAATTGCGAGGCGAAATATGTCCCGCAATTAAGCCGTGTGAACATAGCCTAAGTGCAGTCATACATGGATTTTCAGGTTTTAGGTAGCGTTACACATTAGGCCCCCTTTACAATTATACTTTAAGTGACTTTTTTTGCTCAAAAAGGCATCAAAAACTGCATTTTCTTAAGCTTTATGCATTTTTATAGTGCACTGCTCAGCTGTACTCATGATTCATAGTGAAATCAATGGGACAGTCCTGCCCACCTCTTAGTTTTGAATGGAGACTTTCAGCGGCCCATTTTTATGAGTAAGGTGTTGGTCCCAGACAGGGCCATCTTTTCCCTTGAGCACACTAAGCAGTTGCCCAGGGACCCCACAAGCATAAGGGCCTTTATGTGGTGAATGTAGGTCCCGGGAATTCATGAGATATCCCCTAAATCCCTGAGTCCGTGCTGCTTATTTAACTGTTTGTATGTTCTTAGGACATGCAAACAAGTAAAAACCATGCTGGAGTAGGGAACCGTAGGCTCCCTGCCATACCAATTAGTCTTGTAGGCTGCAGGCTACCTACAAGACATCACCAAGGTGTTGCCAGCTAGGTGGCCTGATGATATTGTCCTGCTTGATGGTGGTTAGAACATGGCTTCATGTGTGTCATGTTTGGACGTGGCTTAAAGGATGGCCTGATGTGATATCATGTCTTTGGAAAGGGACCACTGTCTTGCTATGCCGGGGGTCCATAATGTGGTTATTGTGGCTCTGGTCCCAGAGGTTGTACCCACAACTATCATACATTGATAGGATATTCTATCAATTGGTGGGAAAACCACTTTAATCTATGGGCCCTATAACAGTTCCTGTGGTTACTACAGCTATAGTGTAACCTACGCTTAGAGGCTTTAAGGGGTTGTATCCTTTGATTAAATGGTCTTCAGAATAAGGGGATAGTGAAAACAAGCAACTTTGCAATTGGATGTCATTTGCAAAGCTGTCTTGTTTTCACTGTCTCCTTTATCTTCGTTTTGTGTAAACACTGTTCCCCAGTGCTGGTCGGATTCCACCTCCTTGCATTTCATTGGCTCACGGCTCTACTAATTTACATTCTGTCTGCCCCCCCTCCCCCCTCGGTCGGTCGTTTTAATGGGAGCGCGCATTCCTGCCTCTCTCCCTCAGAATAAGGGGCTGGCAACAATTTCATTTCTATACAGCCACCGGCTCCTCATTGACACTGCAGCTGCTTGTACAATCAGACAACAGCAGAATTCTGCCTCGGTGCCTAATGCTGCTGCGTGTAAGGGGCCGGCAACAATTTCACTCTATACAGCCACCAGCTCCTCATTGACACTACAGCTGCTTCTATAATCAGAAAACAGCAGAATTGTGCCTCGGTGCCTTGTGTAAACATAGAAGGGAGACGGATATGTGCTCTGGAGGAGTTCACAGAAGACTGGATTCAACTGTAACAAACCTCCAGCTGTGAGAGGAGAAAAGATCAGCGCTCTGAGTTCATAGAAGACTGTCTAGACTGAATGCAGGCCTGTGGTATGTAAACAACTCTTACAAAATAAGACTTCATAGGGAGATTACACAGTGACATGTGGATTCAGAGGGGGGGGGGGACACTGACTCGGGAGCAAGCATGAACAGTGAAGGGGGAGGATGATGTCATCCCCCTTCAGTTAAGAAACACCCAAATGAGAGGAGAAGAAATGCCCCTGGATTTCAGGAACTGAGAGAATCAAGCTACAAGAGAACAGCCGAACTGATGAAGCGACACATCCCCTTTAACTTGAATCTCCTGGTCCCCAAAGCAAATTCCACAGCAGAGCCCCACACCACTGTGTATAATTTACAATACTGATTTGTTTTTGTAAGTTAGAAGGGCCATTAAGCCCCTTCCGGCATTGACTGTTACCTTTGTACCCCTATACATTAACCCCTTTCTGGCCTATGTAATTTTGAAGTAGTCAAATTCTTACAAGGGTACACAAAAAGAAGCAAGGACCACAGAGGCCTAGTTCTGGAGCTGGTTCCCCCTATAAATGCTTCTTTTTGTTGCCTTTACCACATGCTAGCCTTGCTTTGGAGAAGAATAGATTAGCAAGAACCTTTGACTTGTTGTGATTATGGATTGGGGAAGTCCACGGCAAAGGGGCCTCTTCTCAACGGACTCGTAACAGCTGCATGGCCTGCTTCTGTAGTATCCTTATGTGACACGTACGTCACTCTGGATATTATGTTGGCTACAGTTTCAATTTTGCAGAGACAGCAATAAAAATTATGTTTCTGCTAATCTCAAAAGACCCCAACACCCAAGATATTGGCTGACAGACTGGAATTTTTCATATAGCCCAACTGACTGTGAAGGTTCCATATGTGGGTTAACATAGCATCATGATACAGATGAAGCCCCAAAGAGTTAAATGACAAATTCAGCTTTCCTACATCCATATGTTAAATCCAATGTCATCAAGGTGTGAACAGATGGTGGTTGGATGCTGCGGCTAACTCAACGCTCTTCAGTTATTTAAAAAATAAATGTAAAAAAAATTACAAGAATCTTCCTTCATCCTTTCTTCATTTTATAACTGCAACCCCAGCAGAACAGGACACTGGTACACATTGTGTGTGATGCTCACGTATCCTACAAGAATGTCACGCTCACTTGAAGAAAAATGTGACTGTCACACAGATTATCCCCTGACCCCCCACCATTGCCAGGAGGCACAACATCTGCCTCGCCAGCTCCGAAGCATTGTGCACATGTGTTATGCCCGGACATGTTTACCACATCGAGTCCTCGCTCTTGGGTGAACTGGATGATTCCATTTTGATGTAAATATCTCTGGATGCACTAATTGCACAAAGCCCCTATAGATAGAGGGAGTGCACAGAAAACCTTCATCCTCCCATATGAGGCCCATAAATAGAATAAAGTTTTGTTAAAAATCACTATTCAATTAATTTATTGTTGCATAGAAATCAATAAAGACTAACGTTGGAATATGGATAACTTTTTCTGCCTCCATGGTCTTATGTACAGCAATAGAGGCATGCTGTCACTAAATGAACCAGCCTTGGGGTGACAATAAAAAAAAAACACCACCGGCTGGCACCAAACCCCAGCATTAGTAATAGAGAGACGTCTGTCAGACACCTCTGTTACTAACACTGGAAAAATACTGGTAAAAAATACACCAAAACAACATAAAAACACTTTATTTAAATAAACACTCCCCGACACCAGCCCTCACTGACCATTTTCTTAAAGAAATGGATCCAACACTCGTCCGACATAGTCCTGAGGGGAAACCTGTAAAATACAGAAACACTAATCAGCATGTGACTGATGGCCATCTATAATGCATATGGCAGCATGAAGACTGAATATGGCCCTACAGATAGCTAGACCCCCATTTAGATAAGCAGTCCCTTAAATTATTGGCTTCGGGTATGTAAACGGGCAAGGCCACAGGTAGGTTGACCCTAAGTAGATAGGTAGGCCCCAAGCAGGTTGGTGGGTAGGCCCATGGTAGGTTGGTTGGCAGACCCTAGGTACGTAGGCCCCCAGGTAGGTAAGTTTGTAGGCCCCAGGTAGGTAGGCAAAAAAGATAACCGAATGGGGTGGGCGGGGTGTTGGGGCCCCATAGGTATTTTAGGTAGTTTGGGCCCCTGGGTTTGGAAAGGGTAGGAGCAGAAAGGTAGGTCCCAGTTAGGTGGGTTTAAAATTCCCCCTAGGAAAGGAAAAGCGAGTTAGGCCCCAGGAGGTAGGTATATTGCCCCTGGTGGGTAGGTGGGGCAGTAGTTAGACCCCAGGGGAAAGTTAAGAAAAGATTCCCCCATTAGGTGGGAAGCTAGGCATTTTTAATTTTTTTGGGGGGGGGGGGGCCCAGGGTTTAAATAGGAAATTTTCCCTTTCCAGGTGGGTTAAATTTCCCCCCGGGCTAGGAAAATTTTTTCCCACCGGTGGGTTGGGATTCCCCATCATATAGGTAGATAAAATTCCCCCAGGAGGTAATTTTTTCCCCCAAAAAATAGGTAGGCAAACTGCCCCCAGATTGGTAGATTGCCCTCAGTTAGGCAGTAAAAACCCTAACAGGTTGAACCCAAAAAGGAAACCCAAAAAAAAATATTTTTTTCCATTACCCGAGGGTTTTGGTTCACCCAAAGGCCCGGGCTTCACGGCTGGCCCTTTCTCCTATTTTAAGCCTGGCACAGGAAAGTGCTTTTGATATGATATCATCCCGCCACCTGGGGTTAAATGACTTAGGGCCCAACTGCAAATTATGTCGGGGGCCTTAGCCCAAAACTGGGCTCCCCTAACCCCCAAACACAGACTTGCCTGAAAAGCGCTGGGGGACAGGGGGCCCCAAAGTGTTTTTAAGGCATAAAGGGTGTGGGCCCGGGGCCGGCAAACCTGTGGCACCCAAACCCACTTGTTGCCCCCATGGATCCCCCGGTGGGCCGTCGACACGAGCCAAAAAGGGGGTAAAATTTGAAGGGACCGGAAACCATAAAAATTTTAAAATTTTGGGAACAAAAGGACCACTTGTTGCCCCCTTCCCCCCAAAACTGCCTGTTTGGTTCTTTTTCCAAAATTTTGTTTTGAGGGGGGGTTTTTGGGACACCAGTCCCAACCTTCCCCTCACAACAGATTTCGGCAAAAAGAACCATCAGGCAGTTGGTGGGGAGGGGTCAACAAGCTGGATCCTTTTGTTCTAAATGGAGGTAGATTACTGCCAGAGGGGTTTTCCCCAATGGTTTAATACACCCCTCCGCTCCTTTAAAGGAGATCAAATTAATTTTGGTCACCCAAACTAGGGCATGCATACATGTACATTTATGTAAATAAGCTCTAGGGACGACAGCCATGTCTCCAGTACACATGTTAAAAGTTTTAAGGCTCTTTAACAACATGATGACCACTTGTTGACTATAAATGTCCATCCAGTTGTCATATAACTCTTCACAGACATTCTGGAATGGCTGTGCAAAGTGCAAAGCTGTATGGAGGTAAGGGGGCTATGGAGTGAAGGTGGGGAGATTATGAAGTAATGGAAGGGAGGTGGGGGGTGGGTTTATGGAGTATGGGTAATTTTAGGGGGTTTTGGGAAAATAGGTGGAGGTTTGAGGGGGGTTTATGATAAAATAGGTGGATTTTGAAGAGCTATGAAGTTATAGGTGTAGGGGGGTTTGGGGGTTCTGTTTGGGAGGAGTTTTTTTAATTTGTTTTGGGAACAAGGATGCATTACACAATGGGCCCACGACGAAGAGACAAGTACAGGGGGCATACCCTTTCCATGCCTTTTCTTTTTGGGGGGAGGGAAAAGGTTTCAAAGGACAAACCCCCTTGAAAAAGGCGTTGCGGCCTGTGTTTCTTTTACCCCCAAGAATCAAAAGTGCAGCCATGTTCTTTTTGGGGGGCGGGGGGTTTGGATTTATTCAGCACTGTTTAGGGTTTTTTATGGTGTTTTTACTTTTAAACAGGTTTCTCCTGCAGACTATGTTGGAATCACTGGATTTTAAAACGGGGCCCCAGCTTGGAAAAGGTTAAATGAATTTGTGCTTTTTCCCCAAATTGTAAAAAAAGCACCCCAAAGGGGTTGCCCCAAAGGCCCTTTTTCTTTTAGAGGGCCCAATTTTAAACGGCGGGTAGGGGAAACCGCTGGTCCACCGAAAGCGATGGTAGTTAAGCCACGCCGGGGAAAAATCTAAGTACCCCCGGTTTTCCCACCAGAGCCCGCCCCCAAACCCGGGAAAGGGCCTTTTGCTGGGGCTTGAGGTTACCGGTCACCCCCCCGGCTTGACTTGCCTGCGGGGGCACCGAGGTGGGGCTTTAGAAACAGAGTCGAAAAGCCCGGGAAAAATCTTTAGTCGTGGGCAGGCAGGGGGTCGGGGCCCAGGGGGAAAAGGGTTTCCCGGGGTCGTGGAAGGCGGGGAAGGCCCGGGGCGGGCCCGGCGAGGTTCGGGCCCGAAAAAAACCTTTAGAAAAGGGGGTCTGGAAAAAACAGGGAAAGGCAAAAATTATACTTGGGGAAAACCTCTTTAGCAAAGGCACGGGGGCAACTTTAGATCCAGCACAGGGGTGACAGTGAGCATAACCTTAAATAGGGGAAAAAGGCGCCGGGGAAATTTTAAGCCAATTAAAGGGACCGGGCCCCTTTTAAATCTTGGGGAAACGACGCTCCCTTTAAAGGGGACGGGGCACGCACTTTTTTCGGGGGGGCAGGGGGCGCGGGACGGGAAAAGGAACGAGGCCCATTTTGAGTCCTTGTGCGCTGGGGGACCCCCGCTCTTCCTGGGGACACGTCCCCCGGGGCCCCGGGCACACCCCCGGAGGGCAGAAAACGGGTGCGCCCGGGGCCCGAGGAGAAAGGGGGCACCCTGACAGTCCCCCCCCTTTAAGGTCTCCCCCTTTTTTTAGGCCGCAGGAATCTGGGGATCAGGTCTGGGTTTCGGTTATTGGACTCCGGTTCCCGGGGGACCTCAAAAAAAAAAAAAACTTGGGGCCAAAGCCCCCCCAAATCTACAAGAAAAAATCGTTTAAAACCCCTGATGGTCTTCAATCTAAGAGTCCTTCCCCTTCAAAGACATGGGGGATTCTAAACCGGAGAGGGAGCCCCTTTCCCCTTTTGGGGAAAAAAAACCGGTTTCAGGCCCAAAACGGCTTTGGGAGGGAGACATAAAAATGGGGGTTTTAGTAACCCGGAGAGACGGAGGCAGGAAAAGGATTTTTGGGACCCCGGGTTCAGTTGTCCAAAATTTTCTGAAAGGTCCCAAAAAACGGGGAACCCGGGTTAAAAGCTGGGAATCTTGAGCCGAAAGTATTAGAAGAGACCCCCCACTTTACCCCTGGGGGGAATCTTGGGGAAGGTTTCTCCTCTTGTCAGTTTGCGTTTCATGCGGGCTGAACCCCTGGAGTAAGGTTTGTGGGGCCCCTCTCGCCAATGACACTGATTTTTCTTGAACCGGGTTTGTCCACGGGGGGGCCCCTCGGAGGAAAAGGCCAAGGGGGGGGGGAGGGGGGGGTTTTGACCCCCGTAGACCCCCAAAAAATGGAGAGGGGGCCTTTTTGGGTGGGAGTCCCGGTGTTTATACGAGAACTGGGCCCCCAAGAAAGCAATTCGGACCAAGGTTTGCCTTTCCGTGGGGCACGAAGTGTCTAATACCCCCCCAAAGATCGGGTTTTAAAAACCCTCTCCACCTGCCCGTTTGTTGGGGGAAGATATGGGGAGGAAAAACCCCCGCTTGTTTTTGGCAACCGGGAACACAGGGACCCAAAAATTTTAGAAAAAATTTGGACGCCACGATGGGGAGACGTGGGGGGAGGGTAAACCATGCAGGCAAAAAATTTGGGCTGGAAAAAATACCCCGCTAATTGGGGAAAGCTGAAGGAAGACCGGGGAAACGGCACAAAGTGGGACTTTTTTGGGAAAATCGGCCCTGACCCCCCAAAAGAGGGATTCCCCGGGGAAAAGGGGGGAAGGTCCGTGTGAAGTCCTTTGCCTATGGTGTCCAGGAGCCCCCGGGGAAACAGGCAGGGGAAAAACAGGGGGAACCTGTGGGCCTTTGGCTGGAACCTTTTTTGGGGGGCAAAAGGGGTACGGGAAAAAACAAAGCCCTTTGGACATCTTGGGGCCGATTTGGCCACCGGTATTTGTCGGAATGGGGGCAAAGGATTTTTGCCCCGGGATCCCGGCCAAAGGGAGAGCTAGGGCCCCCCAAAACCCCAAAAAAATTCTTTTTCCTGAGGGCGGGGCGACATGGGTTTTCTCCCCGGAGTGACGCTAGGGAGATCCCACAGGACCAAATTTTGGAAAACCGGGCCTTTCAGAAGCAATAAAGTGTGAGATACGGGTTCCTCCCCCGGTTTAATGTCAGAGGAAACGGGAGAGAGCATCAGTTTTGCCCTTTTTCTCGGCCGGACGGAAAGTGTATTTTAAAAAAAAACGAGGGGGAAAAAAAAAAAACCCACCGGGGCCTGGGGGGAGGATTTGGCGCTGAGTTTGGGGGCGGGAAATTGCAGATTTCTTGGATCGAAAAGACGTCCAACGGATGCACCCCCCAAAGAAACCCCGCCATCCTCTGGGGCTGTTTTTAAGGGCCCCCAGCCCCCAATCCCAATGGCATAATTTCGTTCTGCCGAAGAAAGGTTTTTGGGAAAAAAAAACACATGGGAGGGTTTGCCTTTGGGGGCCCTTGGGGGTTCAGGCCCGCCCCTGTCCCCCCGAAAGGGCATTTTCCCCAAAGGGTTTAAAAGGGGTTCTCCTGGCCCCGGGAAATGGCCCCAAAAATAGGTGCAGAGGAGGAACGCAACTTTAGTCGGGGAAAACGTTTCCCCTCGGAAAGATGGACCCAACTTTTAAAAAAAGGCGTTTTTTTCTGGGAAGCCACGTGGGACCACCAACTTAGAAAAGTGGGGAATAAAACCTCCCGGAAGTAGTTGGGAATCCTAAAAATCTTTTTGAATCGCCCGGGGGGACCCGACAGGCGGGCCCCACTGCGGGTCCCCGAGATTTTGGCCGGGAACCATCGAAACCACGTTTCAGGGGACTAAAAAACCCAGGAAAAGGAAGGCTGGCCTGGGGGAAAGCAGCATTTTTCCCAATTTTGGCTTTCAGCCCGGTTCCCCGCAGGCTCGTGGACCGGGGTTTATTTGTCTTGGTGGGTCTGTGATCAGGAAAAAAAATTCAAAAAAACGCCCAGGTTACAAGGGAGCGGGGTGTACAGAAAGGGTCCCGAAAAACGTATTGAAAAAACTCCGGAAAAGGGCCCGGGGGGCGTTGAAACCACCCCAAAAAAGGCATCACGAGAAATTCAAAAATCCCCGTCCCGGTGTTGAAATACCTTTTTTCCACTCATCCCCCTCACGTTTCGAAGGTTGTAGGCCCCCACGTAGATCAAATTTTGGGTTAAGACCCTGGCTCCCGGAGGGGGTGGGAAGAGCCAGATATGGGGGGGTAAGGGGTAGCGTTCTCACTGTGATCTTGTTTAGCCCTCTGTAATCAATGCACGGGCGAAGCAAAACCCTTTTTTTTTTTTGGGAAAGAAAAAGAACCCAGGGCTCCGGCGGGCCCGAAAGGATTTGCTTTAAGGAATCCTTTTGACAAATTCCCCTTATGTAGGCCGAAAGGCCTGGATCTGGGGCACGGAGAGAGGTTAGCCCCTACCCGGGGAGGGCTGGCCCGGGAAGGGGGTCTTGGGCCCAGTCAAAAGGGCCAAATTGAGGAGGTAACCCCAAAACCTGTTTCTCCGAGAATACTTTCCCAAAACCCTTTGGAAATCCGCGGGCAGCCCTGTAACGCCTGACGGACAAATTGGGGAGGACGAGGGGACACCGGGGCGTGGTGAAAACCAAACAAAGTTCCTGGCACTCCGAACCCCAACAAAGGACTTTGCCGTTTCCCCAAGCGTAGGGGCGGGCTTGCAAACCCGGGTTCCCCAACAGGATCGCCGAAAAAGCCCCGAGGCAGAACGTGGAAGGAGATCTTCTCTGTGTGCCCGGACCCCAAAACGGAGGGGCATGGCCTGGGGATAAAAACCCAAAAGGAGTCGCTGAGGGGCTCCCCCAAATGAAAGGGAAAAGATAAGCAAACAGCTTTTCCAGAAAGGGTTTACCGGGGAAAGCGGTAAATGACACCAGAGCGGCAAAAATAAAGGGTTTTCCCCGGGGGAACCCGAGTCCCGGGAAAAGAGGCCCGTAGGGGATAGGAAAACCCCCTTCCGTGGTTACCTCCCCTGGGGAAAACAGTCGTGGAGAGGAGTGCTGAAAACACCAAGGGGGCGCCTCTTACACCCCTAGGTGGAGCGTTTCCCGGCCCCCTTTAGGAACGAAAATCAGGTGGTTCCCCGTGCGCTGCGGGGGCCGCCGCTCGTTTCCCCGCGGGGCAGCGTCGCGCCCCCCGGGGCCCGGGACACACCCAGAGGGGCAAAAAGGGTTTTGCCCGCGGGCCCAGGAGCGGGGGCCCCCGTGAACCACTTCTGATGGTAATTTGGCTTTTTGGGGCCCGTACTGCTGGGGCATTTGGGGACCGGGGGGAATAGGAGGGGGAGGTTTTTGTCAGCCTTAGGGTGACAAAAAAAACCCCCAAATTGGGTTAAAACCCCCAAAAACCCCTCGTGTGTCAAGGTGATGATTTAAGGGAAAACTCATAAACAAATTTTTAACAACTCACCTTTAGCAAGTTCACCAAAGGGATTGGTTACTAATGCTCTTTATTTGCCCCTTTTTTAAAAGATATTTTTCCCCCAAAACTTGTTATCCCCTGCAACAAAAATTATATCAAGAGACTGAGGGAAACCCAAACCTTTAGATTATTCTTCTCCTTGGGGACCAAGTTCAGGAATGTCCGTTCTAAAAACCTTTCCCCCCCACTTTTTTTGGACACCTGTCCAAAAGCTTGTTAATACTTAAATTTTTAATTAGCCAATACATGGCGGAACTCAGGATTTAGGCATGGGGACATGGTCAAGACAATCTCCTGCAGTTCAAACCGAAGGGATCAGTATGGGGGGGGGAAAGGGATTTGAGTGCCTTTAACGTGGCATGGTTGTTGGTCCCAAAGGGCTGGTCTGAGTTTTTCGAAATGTGATTCCTGGGATTTTCACCAAAAACCATCTCTGGGGTTTACAGAGAATGGTCGAAAAAAAAAAACATCCCTGAGCGGCCGTCCCCGTGAGCGGAAATGCCTTGTTGATGCCAGAGGGGGCAAAAAAGAATGGGCAGACTGGTTTTGAGCTGATAGAAAGGCAACAGTGATCAAATAGCCCCCCCGTTACAACCCAATAGGCAGAAGAGCATCCTGAAGCCGTCGGCAATTTGAGGCAGATGGGCTACAGCAAAGAAGACCAACCGGGTGCCACTCTTTTAGCTAAAAACGGAAACTGAGGCTCCAATTTGGCAAGCTCATCGAAATTTGGGCGTAGAAGATTGGGAAAAAAAAGTTTTCCTGGGGTTTATGAGTCTCGATTTCTGCTGCGACTTCAATGGGAGGTCAAATTTTTGGCGTCAACAACAGAAAACATGGTCCCCCCTGCCTTTTTCAAAGGTTCGGCTGGTGGGGGTGGTGTATGGGTGGGGGAATATTTTCTTGGCACTCTTTGGGCCCCTTTGGGACCAATTTAGCATCGTTGCAAACCCTTTTGGAACCATGCCAAAAAGAATGAGGGAGTTCTGAAAGGGAAAAGGGGGTCCAACCCTTCTAGCATGGTGTACCTAATAAAGTGGCGGTGAGGGTTTTAGTGCTTACAAAAAATGATTAGATGAAATTATAAACTGCCTTAAGCAACGCTAATTAACCAATTATATAGTCATAAAAGTCTGTGATTAAAAATTTTGTCGAACTGTAACTTACGTGATTAAATCTGTTTAGCTCCAGCCTACAGGTGGTGTGTATCTCTCTTAGCTCATGAGCAATTGCAGCTGTAATAAACCCAAATTTTGGAAACTGAGGCCTCTTTTTGGGAAAAAGGGTAGAAGGAAAAGAAATTCTACCCCAAATTTTCCCCTAACTTGAAAATAGAAAATGGAGAGGTGCCCCTGTCGAAGTCTCCTTTTACTGAGGCGGGCATTAAAGGGAAAAAAAAACACAAATTTTAAACAAAATTTTTTTTTTAAATTTTAAAAAATAAACTCCCCAAAAAACCACCCTTTTTAAAACCATTTTTTTAAAAAAAATTTAAATCCTGGGATAATCTAATGTAGTCCACGGGAATAAAGTAGCTAAAAGGGGAAAACTATAAATAAAAACACAATTTCACATATAAAAATGCTGGATAGCCTATCCAGCTTTCCCGGAAGGTGGGAGTTAAAGGGACATCACCCAGTTTTTGGGCCCCTTTTTTTAGGAAAAATTTGGTGAAGTCCCATCCCCATACTTGCCAACTTTTGAAAGTGGGCATCAGGTAGATCTGAAGCATGACCACACCCTTTTTGTGTTGAGCCACACCGTTTCACAAAAAGTCACGTCCACTCCACCTAACTGTGAAGCGGCTCTGGAAGAAAGCTAATTTAGGCCCTTTTTTCAACGGCTTAAAAAAAGGGCCGAAAAACGGTCCGTAATTCGCGCCGAAGTGCGCCCAATTTGGGGCCGGGAAAAAAGGGCCCCCTTTTTAGGTTTTTTTCACGTTCCCCCCTAGAGAACTTTGGGGTTCCCTCTCCTCTCCCCGCCCGGCGAATCCGGCCCGGGGGGAGATAATTTACATGTCACTTTCACGGGTATACGCGCCGCTAGCAGGGGATAGTCTATGGGGGCCCGGGGAAGGGGCCCGGCCCCCGCTTACTCCCCCCTTCCCCCCCCGCCCCCGTCCACACGGCTTTAAATTTCGGGGGGTAATTACTCCCCAATTAACCGGGGGGAAAATAAACCTTAGGGTTTTTTATGTCACCCAGGTTTTTTTGAACATTGAATAGCCTATTCAGCCCTAGGGGAGATGGGCATCTTAAACCCCAAAAAACATCTTAGAAATTTGATTTTTTTTAACACTTTTCCCAACTGTGGCCACCTCGGGACAAACTCCAAATGGGGGGGAAAGATGGTGAGGTTTTTGGGGTTTATAAAAATGCAGGTGGGAAAAAGGGTTTTAGGGGGTTTGGGGAATGGCTTTATAGGTTTGGGGGTGAGAGGACTATGGGGTAAAATTGGAAATTTGGGTGATGGGGGGTTATATTTTATGTTGATACTAGGATACATAACACAATGGTGGGGGAAGGGTGGCAGAGAGGAATACAGAGCACAGCTTACAATCTTGTTGGGGGGAATAGGACCATCCCCCTGGAGATTGTGCTGCAGCTGTGTCTGTACCACCCAGAATCATATTTTGCAGGTTGAACCGTACCCTGCACCCCAAAATTTCCCCAAGGCATTTTCTTAAAATGCAGATGAAGCTTAGTACTGTCATTTTTTTTAATGTTCTTATATTTATACAGATTTTCCTTTTGGCCTATGTCAGACTCATTGGACTATGTTGGACCAACATTGGATTAATTTCTTTAATAAAATGGCGTAAGGGGACTGATGTTGGGGAGTGTTTATTTAAATAAAAGTTTTTTTGTGCAATTTGTCATTTTCTTTTTCCACTTAATTTCAGTTTTAGTAATGGAGGTATCTGACAGACGTCTCTTCATTACTACAGCTGGTTTGTCCTTTGCAGTAGTTTTTTTCACCCCAAGGCGATGTATACCCTGCACTATTCCCCAGTAACTAACGCACCCCGGGGGGACTGGGAAGACCAGGGCACTGTCAGAAGCGACTCTCAATATTGGTCCATTTGGGGTGGGGCGGGCTGGTATTTTTAGAGTGGGAAGGGGGCCAGTGTTAAAGGACCTTCCTTTTTCTGATGTTCAACACAGGTCGGTTTTACCATGCCCTCTATAGGTATATCCATGCCCCCTGTAGGTATTTAAATACCCCCTTTGGCCGTATACTTTCCCCTGTAGCTGTATACTGCCCCCTGTAGATATCTATATGCCCTCTGCAGGTATATACATCCCGGGGAAACCCATTGGGGGCCCTGAAAAAACAGTACCCCAACCTGCACAACAGCCAGTGTCAGACTGACTCACCTGAAGATCGGAGGATCCTCCGGTGGGCCCCGAGCCCAACACATATACACTCAGCAGCGCAGGCATAGTGAACAGTACATCATGCCTCCTGTGCTGTTTACTACCGACCATCGTAGGCATTGGGAACCCACTGCCACAGAGTTCGGGTCGTCATGATGTACTGATCACGGCTATAGGGGGCATGTATATACCTACAGGGGGCATGTATTTACCTACAGGTGGCAGTATACAGGGCTTCAGCGGGCAGTATATACCTATAGGGGCCATGTCTATAACTTCAGGGGGCAGTATATGGATAAAGGAGGCACTATATACCTACAGGGGGAATTATAAAGGGGGTATATCCTTAAAAGGGGGAAAGGTCCCGGCCCCTTTTAGGGGGCATTTTATATACTCCCGGGGGGGCATGTTACAGCAAACGGGGACATGTAAAAAACCTTAAAGGGGCCATTATCCCTACACGGGGGTGTATACCTACATCGGTCTCTAAAATTTCCTTCAAGGGGAATGTCTACCCCTTAAAAGGGGGCTTGTTTACCCTTTCCCAGGGGGGTTGCAATCCCCTCCCAAGGGCCTTTATAGGGCCTCCCAAGGGGGTTTTACCTACAAAACAGGGTTGCTCTAAAAAACTTAGCAAACTATTAAGAGGCTTTATTTTGGGGGGGGGTTTTTTTATCCTTTCCAAACAGGTGGCTCCCACCTACGGGGGGACCTTTAATTTTTTGGCCTACCAAGGGGCTTTTTAGACCTACACAGAAAAAAATTTACCTATCGGGCCTATTTATTTTTTGGGGGGTTTTTCCTACCTACTATTTTGAGGTTTACTTCCCTTTACTTTTTATGGGGAAATATGAAAATTTGGTACACAAAGGGGAATAATTTTATTTGTGTTGGGCACAATTTTGGGTTCCCATTATTACCATTGGGGGGGATATGGATGGGGGTTTATTGGAGGGGGAAAAATGGTAAAAATGCGGGAAAAAAGGGGAGGAGCTAAGTTGTCTTTTTGCCTTAAATTCTGCAGGGATGAGTAAAAGGCGGCTTGACCAAAGGAGAATAAAAGGGAGAGAAAATAAACTCATGGGGGTATTTTTTTCAGTCAGTAGGGTGGTGGTGAATAGTGGTCAGGGTGTTGTGGTATTATTCATCATATAGAGTCCCCGATATGTGGCATGTTTTGTGGTAAAATTCAGTCACTATTAGGGGTGAAATGTGGTTTATTTTTGACGGTATAATTCAGCAGTTTGTGGTGGTGATAACAAAAAAGTTATAACACAAAGTGCTAATTTATAAAACCCACTAAAAAAATGGTCATATAGTTCCCCCAAAATAACATCGCTACAAAAAAACCAAAAATTCAAGACTATTACCAAAAATTTCCCCACTAAGGTCATATCCCGCCACACCAGACCCATACACCCACAACAACTGACTGAATAATTCATCAATTTTAACCAAAAATATCCCACTACATAGTGACGAATATTCCCCAAAACATCTTTTAAAATTAATATTATATTTTTTTAAATAGGGGGGGTATATTAGAGTAGGGGGGGTATAGTGGATGGTGGGTTGTTTTTTATTCCTTTTTCCAATTTAGTTTTAAAAAATTTAAAAAGGGGGGAAATGGGAAGACGGAAAACCCCCAGAAATTTGGGGGAAAAATTTGTTAAAAAAGGGTGAAAAAAAACCCTTTGGGCCCCCTAAATTAAAAAAAGTTGGGTTTTCCCTTTCAAAGGCCATAAGGAAAAATAAAACCTGTAAAAAATTTATACAAAAAAAAAAAACCCCCACCAAAAGGGAGTTAAAAACTTAACCACATATCACCCTATATAGTGACTGAATTTTACCAACCCCCAGGGACCACTTTCACCACCTATAGTGACTAAATAATACACTTCAACCATGACCCAAAAATATCACACCACATACACATACTGCATACGACTAGTCAGTATGTGTATGTGGCGGTGGTTATTTGGTCATGGTGAATTTGGTATTTTTTTAGTACATATGGTGGGGGTATTTTAATATTTTAAAATTTTAAAATATTTTAAATAATTATATATTTATATATATATTTTTAAATTTATATAAAAGGGTAATTCAGGGGGGGGGACTTATATTTTTTGACCTTTATTTTTTTAATACCTGGTTTTGGCTAAATTTTTATGTGGGAGACTTAAAAAGCCCCAGCCCCCCCATCTTTTTTAAAAGGTTAGTTGATATGTCATCACACCAGTCTGTGAAAGTTGAAGCGGACGGGGGCGGGCACCGTAAGGTGGTGGAGGCAAGAAGTCAAAAGTTGGCCCCCCCTAAAAAAAACCCCTTTCTTTGGGGGGCCCCAGGCCCCCGCAGTCTGACAAGACCCGGCCCGTCATAGAAAAATTTTTGACATTTGGCAGAGGTAAAAGGGCTTATTGGGGACACACTACAGTTATAGCGATTTGCTTGTGGAGTCCACCCCAACTGGGGGGCCCCCATCAATGAACAAAAACAAAATTTTATCCCAGGAAGAAAAAACAATGAAGGTTTTTTTTTTAGTAAATGACAGGAAGCAGAGATCTTAAAAAGCGTTTGGAAGTGATACAAACATAAATAAGTGACTCATTACATTGCATCTTGCTTCCATTTTAAGGCCATATTTGTTTGCCCCTTTTTGCTGATTAAATCCCTGTATCATTGATTTTGTGCTTTTAAAGGGGTTCTCCCCTATAACAAGCCCCCGCGCGGAGGAAAAAAATCCAAAGGGGATGGTGGTTTTTCTTTTTGTCTTTTTTTTTTTTTTTTTGTAGACAGGTTGGCGATTTGCCTGGCAATCCACTTGTAGTGACATATTTTGGGCAAAGCTTTATAAAAAGGGAGCCATGTGGGCAATGTTAGTAAACATTATCCGGCCCCAGTCCCCGGGGGGTGACACCAGGGCGCAAAGGGGGGTATTTTGGCGATCAATGAACTGGACACACAAGAAGATTGCGCTGCCTGTGAAACACAGCTACGACCCCTATAATTTTAGCAGTGCTTTGTTTTTCCTTTGGGAAACGTGAAAGCGAAAAAATAAAAAGAAGGTTGCAGCGTGCGATCTTTATGCAAAAATGCCTCCAGCCCACCAGCCTCTCCTCAGTGTCCTCGCACTATAATGTGCACCTCCGACTCACACTGTGATCTGTAGTTAAGAGCAAAACAAAGAGCCGCATTGTGGTAAACACATTATAACATTAACCTCTGCGCTGCACTGACACAGAGAGAGCCATAAAACTTACCCGTAACAAAAAAAAACCACAATTTTAAAATATACAAGACATGCAAAAACAAATATATAGTATATATACACAAAAAAAATATACCCTAGGGGGACATGTATTATTTTATATATAAAATTTTTTATAATATATATATATAATATATATATATACTTAATACAAACAAGCTTCACACATAATATGTATTTCAAAAAAAATTTAAATATTTAATTTTTTTTATTACACGCTAATATAAAAATAAAATGCCACACTGTATTGAAGGACGAATTCAGACCCCCCCTTTAAATTTTTTTCATATTTTTTCGTTCTAGCCATTTTTGGTAAGATTTCCCAAAAAAAAAATTTTTTTTTTTTGCTCATTATGTACACCCCCCCACTTGAAAAAAAAAAAAAAAACAGAAAAGTTGATTTTTTGCAATTTATTAAAAAAAGAAAAAAAATGAAATATCACAGGTCTTAAATATTTTAACCCTTTGCTGTGGGCACTTACTTTAATCACATGTGTCCATTTCCTTCGATCCTCCTTGAGATGGTTTATTCCTTCATTGGGGGCCCAAACCCTGTTATTAACTAAATGATTGGTTTTAGTCTATAAAAGACTTATATAAATAAAATATTTATAAAATATAATATTATTATATATATATATATATATATTTTATATATATATAATTTTTTAATATATTTATATTTACTTTACACTTTTTAATATACATTTTGACTTTCCAAAAATTTTAAAAGATTTTCACATTTCTAATATTTGCAGTGCAAATTTTAAACTAGAATGCAAATGCAGTTTTTTATTTATAAATTTTTTTAAAATTTATCCCTGAAATTTTAATATATATATAATAATAAATATTATATTTATTATTATATATAATATTATATATAAAATTAAATTAGATTTGCATGCCCTAGTTTAAATTACCCAACTGCATTTATTAGTATGTGTTTGCCCATTCAATTTTTTAATTTGGGAAATGTCTAGTGAAATATTTTTAGTGTAAAATGTATATATATATATTTTATATAAAAATTTTATTTAAAATATAAAATATTATATATATATATATTTATATAGTTTTTATATAGCCCAAAATTTCCTTTCAGTTTATTTAAACCCTATATAAAAAAAACATTTTATATACCTAGCCCCGGGGGGTTTCCCCTAAACTCCATCCTCACGCCCCCCCAACGGGGTCCATTTTTGGGGTTACCCCCACAAAATGAACTGAAAATAATTAATCACCTGTGCAGCAAAATTTAAAACCCCCCTGTGCACTGTAAAAAAAGCCAGAAAACATGCCCTGTTGGGGGGGGTTTGAAAAACTGGTTTTTGAAAAACCCCTCTCTATACAAAAACATACCACTAGAAAAAAATACTCTTTTCCCTTATATAAACTAGACATCCATACCACTAATATATACACACTACTTATAAAAACTGGGACTACAAAACCCCTAAATAATTTTCACACCCCTAATTATACTAGAAAATACCCTACAATTTCCCGGGCCTTTTATAACAAAATTGAAATCAGTCCCGGGAGAAAAAAAATTTTTCCCACCGTCTAACACAGTGTTCCCCAACTCCAGCCTAAAGGCACCCCAAACAGGTCATGTTTTCAGGACCCCCCACAAAATTTCCCACTAAAAAAAAATGATATCACCGATGAAAGAATGCACTGACAATAATATTCCCCTGTGCAATGCGGGGAAACCCAAAAAACTTTGCCCCTTTTGGGTGTCCCTTTGAGGACTAGGTTGGGAACCTCTGGTCTAACACATCACATCGCCATTATCCAGTCCCTGATCACCCATTCTATTCTTAAATTTTCCCTTGCCTTAGTAAATAGTGGTTATTCTACTGATTTTTTTTTTCACCTTTTCCGTGATATTTTAAGGCAATTTTTTTGTAGGGAAAAAAAAAAATTTTTTTTTTTAAACATCAGTTTTTTTTTAATTTATTTTTTAAAAAGCACAAGTATCTTAAGGTTTATAATTGTTTCATTTTTTCCTTTAATGGGCATTTTATGTGGGCCCGCTATGAATTTTTTGGACGATAAAGGGTTTTGGGGGGGTTTTAAAAAAAAATTGAAAAAAAGTTTTTTTTTGGTTTGGGGTTTCGGGTTTTTGTCTTTTTTTTTGTGTGTGTTTTTGTTGTTTGCATTTACCAAATAACACTGCTACACAAAACCAGAATCCCAAGGGAATATTAAGAAAAATTTCACTAACATCAAATACTACCATATCATGACCACATATTATCACTATATAGTGAATGAATGATATCATAACACCATGACCACATATCGCCACCACCACAATGACTGTATAATACTACCACAAATCATCACCACATACTTACTGAATAATGCCGCCACATCATGACCACATACCATCACCACAAAGTGGCTGAATAATACTACCATTCTGTTACTAAATGAAAATGATTACAGTAAAGTTACATTCAATGACTCACAGGAAATGTCTTCTATGATGAGTCGTTTTCTTCTCTGATGAGTTGTTCTCTCATGCTTTTTTTCTCCATCCAGCCCAGATCTCCATAACAACTTCTTCCAGCCTGGACTGGTACCTGTGGAATTTACCACAATATATACCTACATCTATATACCTGCTTGTGGGGAGCAATAAGTATCTATACACCTGCCTGAGGGGAGCTGTATATACCTACCTTACTGGGGGACGTATCTATATACCTGCCTCACTGAGGGTATAGAGTAAGTTTCCGCAAAATAAACCCCAAAAAAAAATTTTTTTTCCCGTTCACTTTTTTTTTTTTTTTTTTAGTCCGGCCCTCTAAAAGCATCCCATTTTCTCATGCGGCCTCATGGAAAAATTAATTTCCCAGCCATGTGTTAGAGGCTGCAAAAGATTTGAGATTGGGGCGTAGGTTCCCTTTCCAGGAGGACAGCAAACTTAAAAATACAGCCAAGCTACAGTGGAAGGGTTTACATCAAAGCATATTCATGTGTTACAATGGCCCAATCACAGTACAGACCTAAATTCCACTACAATTGCTGTTCACAAATGTTCTTCAACCAATCTGACTGAAATTGAGCCCATTCATATTATATATATATATATATATATATATACTGTATATATATATATATATAACTAATATAATATTAATTATAATAGATATAATTATATATATATATCAATATATATATTATATAAAATTAGTACAATTTTATATATACTTATGTGAGAAACTGATACATATATAGAAGTATATACATTTCTCACATAAGGAGCAACCCCTCACATTTTGAAATATTATCATATTTTTATCGGACAACACTAGAGATATGAAAGTTGATTTAATGTAAAGTAATCAGTGTACAGTTTGTAACAATGTAAATTTAATAAAGATATTTAATAAATGCTCTTCAAATAGATTGTGATCAATTTGCCATTTTCTCTTCACAATGTCATGTGACTCGTTAGTGTTACAAGTTCTCAGGTGCGATTGGGAGCATGTATGTTAAATTTAGTGTTATCGCTCTCACTCTCTCTCATACTGGTCACTGGAAGTTTAGCATGGCACCTCATGGCAAAGAACTATCTGAGGATCTGAAAAAAAAAACAATTGTCGCTCTACATAAGATGGCCTAGGCTATTAGAATATTGCCAACACCCTGAAACTGAGCTGCAGCACGGTGTCCAGACCATACAGCGTTTTAACTAGACAAGTTTTACTCAAAACAGGGTTGACCAAATAAGTTGAGTGCACGTGCCTAGCGTCATAGCCGGAGATTTTCAAAATAGACATATGAGAGTTGTCAGCATTGCTGCAGAGATTAGAGGAGTGAGGGCGGATAAGTCTGTCAGTGCTCAGTCCATACGCCGCACACTGCATCAAATTGCATGGCTGTCGTCCCAGAAGGAAGCCTCTTCTAAAGATGATACACAAGAAAGTTTGCTGAAGACAAACAAACTAAAGGAATTGGATTACTGGAACTATGTTCTGTGGTCTGATGACACCAAGATAAACTTATTTGGTTCATACGGTGTCAAGGGTGTGTGGTACTAACACAGTGAGGAGTACAAGGACAAGTGTGTCTTCCCTACAGTGCTTCACAGTGGGGATGGTGTGTTCAGGGTAATATCCAAATTGTTGGCTTTCCTCTACACATAGCATTTGGAACTTAGGACAAAAAGTTCAATTTTGGTCTCATTTCAACAGAGAACCTTCTCCACATGTCCCCTACATATTTTTTTTGCAAACTGCAAATGTGACTTCTTGTGGCTTGATTCCAAAACGGGAATTTTTGTCATTTGACTAAAAGATTTCCTGTGAATGGATTCTCCCAACTGAGCTGTGGATCTCTGCATCTCCTCCAGAGTGACCCTGAGCCCCTCGGCTGTCAGGTTAGGTGGACAGCCATGTCTTGGTAGGTTAGCAGTTGTGCCATACTCCTTCCATTTACAGATGATGGATTGAACACTGCTCCGTGAGATGTTTAGCACTTGGGCTATTTGTTTTAAACCTTACCCTGCTATATATTTGGACATAACTTTATCCCTGAGCTGCCTGGTCTGTTCCTTGGTTTTCATGATGCTATTGTTCACTAATGTTCTCTAACAATGTCACGATTCAAATGCTTCCCTGCTATGACTTGCCATTTCATCCTGGTGGTGGGAGTTTAGTCTCTGCTCTGTCTGATGTCCAGCATGGCAGGAGTTAACCGTGAAACAGGACTTGCCTAAGTGCTGCTGCTTTTTCCAGTAGTGCAGGTAGGGGTCATCCACGATCTCCTCTGGACAAACCTTCTAATTACAAAGTTTCTAGTGTTATTATTATTTTTATTATTATTATTATATATTTTAGAGTGCCATTGATTCCAGGGCGCTGTACATTCAAGGGAACTACATACATAACATAAGTCAAACAGGTTACAATAGATGACTAACAACTGGTTTTTAAGAAATTGTCTTTATATCTTGAACATTATTATGTAATAAAGAGGCTGTAATTTTCCACTATCACCCAGCATCTTCTTCTGTATGTCCCCGTGTGTGCTCATTTTTGGGTTTGTATGCCAAGTGTTAGAATATCAGTTCTTTATAGTGCAGTACAGAGTCAGTCACACAGCAGCAACTGGATCTGATGGTGTTTCACTAGGAGGCACCGGGCTTAATAGTTACAATAGATAAAGGCACAAGGCATTGCAGTTGCTACAACAACAATTTCTTTATGAGAATAAACAGTGTTTTATTTGGTTTCTCAATAAGGGCACAAAGCTTATCGGTTACAGCCATTTTAAAAATAACTATCAACAACTTTATGGCAGGGCTCATGGCTGGGAACATCTTCAGACTCGGGTTATAATAGCAGCATATCCAGGGCTTAACTAAACTAAAGTGCTCTTACTTAAGGAACCGGTTTAAAATGGCAAGCAATACCAGTGACATGACCAGGCTCGGACTGGTCCACTGGGGAGTTGGTGGATTCCCTGGTAGGCCCCGAGCTCCTGTGGGCCCCGGAGATAATGCCGCCGCTACCTGGTGCCCGACTACCGCATCCTGCTTTGTATTGCGTACTACACTTTACAGTTCTGTTTTTCACACTCTATTACGTGGTAAAATGGATGCATTTCTGTCTGAGAGGCTGGTAATATTTTCATGTACAGTAGCTGTAAGGCGGGCCCCCAAGATCAATTCCCCTGTGGGCCCCAGGCCCCCCAGTTCGACACTGGGGACATCTCTAGTAAAGGGATCCCCAATCCATGTTGTAGCCCTGTACTCTGCAACTACTCACTACACACTCTCCATGCTCAACATCTTCAGGACCTGCCAAGCATGACTAGGTAACCCACCTCCGGAGGTCTTTATTTAGTACCCAGCATTCACTTTATTCAGCACAATGTAGTGACCTGAGAACCTGTTACCAGATGCGATCACAGGACCTATGAACATAGATATAAATACACAGTCAACTCACATTATTATGACCATTTCCTACTTTTGACATCAGCAGAGCATAGCTCATGAAAGACATCAGGTATAGTATATATGGGGCTTCAAAGCAGAAAGATGGTTACTGCACCTCTGCTAACAAAGTAGCATCCGCAGAAAAGGCTCCAATTTTAACAGCAGAATAGGACCTCCACTGGTTGGTAAAGGGTTGTCTTCTCCAATAAGTCATGTTTTCTACTTCATTAAATGAATGGATAATGGCATCAGGTCTAACCTTGGGCTTAAAAGCAGCCCTGGCACAAAACCCCCATCATTCCACGTACGCTATCTGTCTACGAGTTTTGCTTTGGTCATACACCTCACCACTTTCTAAAATAAACAACACAGAAAGTAAAAGTGGCACATAAAAACCCCTAATCACATGTACTAGCTCCTACAACCAGGGACAAATTTACACTGTCGCTATACAGGCGCTGATATAATCTATAATACTGCCATATAGAGAACACAGAGGGCGATATGTATGATCAGGAGTTGCGCCTGTTTTCTGGCGAAAACTGCACCTCACCGTGCCGAATCCCCTGTCGGATGCAGGGATGCGTTTTTAGGCGCAACCTTCGCCACTTTCGGATGCGCCTAACATGAAGGGGCGTGCAATGGGCGCGCTGTGGGCGCGCTGTGGGCGTTCTGGGGCGGAACGCGGTAAATCTGAAAACTCCAAGGCATGCATGATTGTGGGTCGGCACAGTGAGGCGCATTCCAGCGCTTTACAGCTCCGACAGGCAGACCTAGTTTAATGTGGTCTATCTGAGCGGAGAAGATGAAGTGGAGCGCGGTATTCTTGTAATGCGCTCGAGTTCTACACTTACAGCAGTACACTACTAAAATAAATGATTTTTAAAGAATAAATAATTAAGCAAGAAATCCTGCTTGGAGGACAACAGATCCCAGCAAGCCTTTTGTTGTATATACTGAATTGCATTAAACTTCAAAGCAGCCCAAATACATCTAAAATTGTTGTTATGGAAAATGTTTAAGAAAACATCTGTCCAACATCTGCATTGGCTTATGTGATGTTAAATTAGTGTAATTTCCACGGACTTTGGAATACATTTTGTAGTGGAGATTTTTTTCTTTGGAGCTAATATATATATTGTCATTAATGTTATTGTAGAAAATGCACTAATACATTGATTTCATTGTTCCAGCACTTGGATATGTCTGTTTATTAAGTACTTTATTTCAATGACAAATCCATTTTATTCTTCATACTGGGTAATGTATTTCCGACGCGAAATCCATCAGGAATTACATAGCAAATACGTGCCACACTTTGTAACACGTATTTGCAATGTAATTCAGGACGGATTTCGCGTCAGAAATACATTACCCATTATTTACTATGGGAACTGTATCTCTGACACGAAATCCATTCTGGAATTACATTGCAAATACGTGTCACAAAGTGTGGCACTTATTTGCAGTGTAAATCCGGACGGATTTCGCGTCAGAAATACATTACACAGTATGAAGAATAAAATGGATTTGTCATTGAAATAAAGTACTTAATAAACAAATATATCCAAGTGCTGGAACAATGAAATCAATGTATTAGTACATTTTCTACAATAACATTAATGACAATATATATATTAGCTCCAAAGAAAAAATCTCCACTACAAAATGTATTCCAAAGTCCGTGGAAATTACACTAATTTAACATCACATAAGCTAATGCAGATGTTGGACAGATGTTTTTGTTTTTTTTTTAAATGTATTTGTTCTTCTTTCACCTTTTTATTGTATTTAGTATCTACAGCAAGAGCCGGCGCAGCACAGGTCTGGCTGGGACCTGTTGTTCTCCAAGCAGGATTTCTATGTACCCAGGGCTTAGTTCTGGACGTATTTACAGATGTATTTACGTCCGTAAATACATCACCAACTGAGCCTAAAATAATGAACAAGTAGCTTAGAATGGCTACCAATGGGAAATCCGGACGTATTTACGATCGTAAATACGTCTGTAAATAGGTCCAGAACTAAGCCCTGGGCACATAGCAATCCTGCTTGGAGAACCACAGGTCCCAGCCAGACCGGTGCTGTGCTGGCTCTTGCTGTACATACAAAATAGAATAAAATGTGAAAGAAGAACAAATACATCTTCATTTGTAATTTAAAAAAATAGACCAAAATTAACATCTGTCCAACATCTGCATTGGCTTATTTAATGTAAAATTTGTTCAAAATTTGTTCAATTCTCTCCCTTTTTTTACGACCTGTTCTAGCTATTTTTTCTTTGGAGAGCTTATATATATTAGCTTTTATTTTAAATGAGCAACTTTTTCTATACATTGCAATGTATTTTATTCAACTTAGATTTTTCACTTTATTCATTCATTCTTTTGAAAGACAACTCTTATTGCTCTTCACTAACATGTTTAATGATTTTTCGCTGATTTCCAGCCTGTCTCAAATCGTAATACATGTTAGGCGCATTCCTTCTGCGCCTAAGTTCCGCAATGCGCCTCACACACTGGCGAGGCGCAGGGAACTTTACACTGCATTTATGAGCGCACCTCGGGTGCCGACATAAATGAGGCGCAGCTTTCACTTATAATCCAGTGAAAACGGGCACTCAGAGTGTTTAGATACCAGCTCAGGTTGCCATCAAATGACAGTGAATACAGAAGTAGTTTGACAAAGAAGCAAAATAAACACTGACATCTGATGACTGACAGATGATGTCTTCTACATCCAGCCCAAGACCGCCATGACGACTTCTCATCGTCTCTGCAGAATTTACCACAGAAACATTTTAGACTTTTCTAACACCTCCCTACCTGTGCCCTAACTCTGTACAAGCTTCTAAACCATAGCACCCCAAATGGTAATAATGACCCCCTAGTGCACAAACAGAAAATGTTCCTCCAGATGGCTATTGGTTTTGTGCACCCAGTTTTAGTCCCGATAAAGTAATTAGGTAAACCCCCAAATTAGATAGACATGTAGGTAGACACCCTTTTAGGTAGGAATAACCTAATTAGGCAGGTAGGTTGCCCCTGCCCGACTAGATGGGTATAAAGGCCATCATTAGGTAGGTAAGTAAGCTGGCCTTCTGTTGGATAAGTATATAGGCCCCCCAGTAGGTAGGTCAGTATATAGGTCTTCTATTAGCTAGGTCTCCATGTCCCCACATTAAAGAGAACCTGTCACATAGTTTATGCCCCCTGTTGCGGAGGACAGTACAAGCTAGTGACAGACACTAGTTAGCTAGTGGCTAACACCAGCTCATGAAACAGATTTGAGCATTAAATGCTCTAAAACTACAGCATCTTACAGAATAAGGGACACAGCACTGGAAACAGCATGTCTGTCACTAGCTTGTACTGTCCTCAGCAAGGGGAGCATAACCTATGTGACAGGTTCCCTTTAAGTAGGTAGGTATATAGATATTCAAGTAGGCAGGTATATAGGCTTCCCATTAGGTAAGTAGTTATATAGGCCCCCTATTATATAGGTATATAGGCCACCATTAGGTAGAGACTGTAAGCCTTCCCGGGCAGGGTTCTCAGTCACATATTGTCACCATTGTACTTGTTTGACTTATGTCATGTATGTACAGCGCCTTGGAATCAATGGTGCTCTAACATAAATAATAATAATAATAATAATATAGGTCCCTAAGTAGGAAGGTAGATATATAGGGCCATTCAGTAGGCATTTAGGTACAGGCAGTCTCTGGGTTACAAATGGGATAGGGACTGTAGGTTTGTTCTTAAGTTGAATTTGTATGTAAGACGGAACAGGTACATGTATTAAATGTAAATTCAGCACAAAAGGTTTCTTTTTAGTTTCAGATAGTGCAGGGAAGGATGTTTACATTAGTTTTGCTGTCTGTGCCCCTTCACTTCATTTTCACCTCATCTGCTGCTGTGGCATGCTGGAACTTGTCATTCCACAGCTATCATCTTCTGTGGAACATGGAACTACAAGTGCCAGCATGCCCCATAAGTCTCCGTTTGTAACTAGGGGACAAATGTAAGTCAGAATGGTGTAAGTCGGGGACTGCCTGTATATAGACCCCAACTGGTTGGTACTGTGTAGCGAAAAAGAAAAAAAAAAAGGCAGGGTGCCCCTAGTGCAGAGTGTTTAGACAGATGAATAATTATTGGTCAGCATTGCACTAATTTGGTGATGCTGCGCAAGTCAGGAGGCGCAACTCTCCACAAACCTATCGGTGGTAGTCTCTGCAGCCGCCTCTCCTCCTGTGCCGCCGCAAACGGGCTCCGGAGTATAAATATGGGAAATATATTAGTGCTAAAAAGCAACTAAAAATGGGGTCATTATAATGATGCTGCTTTAAATGGTTTCCCCCATCTTCACTTTATTTAAACTGTGATGTCACACTGCTCTACAGGACCTGAGAAAACTGTGCTTCAAGAGAAACGCTTAGTCCATATACTTTTTATCTTCTGTTATGTCCTAATTAAACTTCTGTTCATTTTAATAAGTAGTCTTAGCGCCTTATATAACTCATTTTTGGTTGCTTTTTAGCACTAATATATTTCCCAACCGATAGGTAGGTATATAGGCTCTCTAGTAGATTGATAGGTATATAGGCTCCCATTAAAAATAAAAAGATTGGTCACATGCTTGCGGCCTAGAAGAGGCAGCTGCACAGGCAGTGTAATAATGTCTCTACATCACACTGTCTGCGCTTTTCATATGTGTAAGCCGCAGACCTGGCCTGCAGCCCAAAGGAGTAGTCATGGGGAGGGAGCCAACAGCTCCCTGCTCGGCTTCAGAATTCATCTGTATGCATGGGTTGAGGAAACACATACAGTTGAGAAGACATGGTTGGCATGTCAGGTGAAAAATGTCACAGAACAAAACATCCTGCAACCATTGCTGGAAGAAAACAAGTTGTTGATGGCACTGTTCTTGTGTGGGTAATATTTTTGTGGCATTCTTAGGGCCTATTATCCACGTGGAAGCCACTCTTAACTGATTTGGGTATGAATCTATTGTTACAGATCACATACACCCAAACATGCTGGTTGTCTTCCCTAGGGCAATCAGGATCTTCCAGCTAGAGATGTCTGAAACTGATTGAAAGAAGATAACCAACACTACCAAATACTAATCTACCGAATATACTCGAGTAAAAGCCAACCCGAGTATAAGCCGAGGCACCTACTTTTGCCCCCAAAAAAACGGGAAAACTTATTGACTCGAGTATAAGCCTAGAGTAAAAAATGCAGTGGCTACTGGTAAATTTTAAAAATAAAAACGGATACCAATAAAATTACATAGGCAGTTTAATGTCCCCCATAGGCAATTATAGGCAGATATATGGCCCTATATGCAGGTATAGGCAGGTATATGTCCCAAAAGGCACATATATGGCCCCATAGGCATGTAATAGGCAGTTATATGTCCCCCATAAGCAGATTATAGGCAGGTATATGGCCCCATACGCAGATAATAGGCAGGTATATGGCCCCATAGGCAGGTATAGGGCAGGCTGTAGGCAGGTATAGGGCAGGTATAGGGCCGGCTGTAGGCAGGTAATAGGCAGGTATAGGGCAGGCCGTAGGCAGGTATAGGGCAGGTATAGGCAGCTGTAGGCAGGTATAGGGCAGGTATAGGGCCGGCTGTAGGCAGGTATAAGGCAGCAGGTATAGGGCAGGCTGTAGGCAGGTATAGGGCAGGTATAGGCAGCTGTAGGCAGGTATAGGGCCGGCTGTAGGCAGGTATAAGGCAGCTGTAGGCAGGTATAGGGCAGGTATAGGCAGCAGGCAGGTATAGGGCCGGCTGTAGGCAGGTATAGGGCAGGTATAGGCAGCTGTAGGCAGGTATAGGCAGGTATAGGGCCGGCTGTAGGCAGGTATAGGGCCGGCTGTAGGCAGGTATAGGGAAGGTATAGGCAGCTGTAGGCAGGTATAGGGCCGGCTGTAGGCAGGTATAGGCAGTTTAAAAAAATAAAAAAACAATCACTTACCTGACTCCCCGCTGCTCCGTCTCCCTCGCTGCTCCGCCTCCTCGCTGTACGCCTCCCGCGCGCTGTCCTCGGGTCTTCTCGGCACAGGCGGGTGACGTCATCAGGCCGCGCACGCAGCGTGATAACACATGCTGCCTGTGCCGGAAACTCCAGACAGCCGCGAGTCTGCGGCCGCCCGGAGGCCACTGCGGAGCACGGAGCGCTCGCTCTGTGCCCCGCAGTGGTATCTCTTCACCTGTATGCGCTCCGGAGGAGTCGCATGTAGGTGAAGGGATCGCGGACAGTGCCCGGGCCAGCGCAGCGCCCGGACACCGTGTGCTCTCTCGGCCTTCAGTTATATGCGCTCCCTGAGGAGCCGCAAATAACTGAAGCGTCCCTGTCGGCGCATGGGCAATCGCAGCGCACCGAGCGCCGACAGTGACTCGAGTATAAACGAGGGGAGATTTTTCAGCACATTTTTTGTGCTGAAAAACTCGGCTTATACTCGAGTATATACTGTAGTTGCTATCAGTCAGGGCCGTGACAACGGGTAGGCAGAGGTAGGCGATCGCCTAGTGCGCCTACCTCTGCCTGTCCCTAAGGGGCGCAGACAGGGTCCCGCACCTCCCAGGCACCAGGCCGCTGCCATGGGCCTGGAGCACTGACTGGCCCTGCCGCCCTTCAGCTGCATGGTTGTCCGCTGGACGCACATACAGCTGAGGGCTTCTGCGGAGCAGAGAGTGAGCGTTCCCTGCTCCGCAGACAGTGTCGGATCGTTGGATCCTCCGCAAGGCCACGGTCCAACACAGCTGGGCCGCCGGGTCCTCATAGCGCTGAGGACCCACCGCGGCCCCGTGCGGCTCAGCTGGCAGCGTCGCGATGAAGTGATGTCATCACAACGCTGCCTCTGCTCAGACTCACGGCCCGTCATAGGCCGTGCACCCCAGGAGCTGCCGGAGGAGCGTCCCGGCGCTGACAACGCGTTATGATGTCGCCAGTGTCCTACAGAAGAGGAGCACGTGGCCGGGAAGCAGGTAAGGTGAGTATTAAAGTTGTTATTTTTAAGTGCCTGACTGCCTCTATATACCTGCCAGAGTGCCCCTATATATACCTGCCTGCCAGAGTGCCCCTATATATGCCTGCCTGTGTGCCCCCTATATATGCCTGCCTCTGTGCCCCCTATATATGCCTGCCTCTGTGCCCCCTATATATGCCTGCTTCTGTGCCCCCTATATGCCTGCCTGTGTGCCCCCTATATGTCTGCCTGTGTGCCCTATATATGCCTGCCTCTGTGCCCCTATATACCTGTCTGTGTGCCCACTATATATATGCCTGCCTCTGTGCCCCTATAGGCCTGCCTCAGTGCCCCTATATCTATATGCCTGCCTGAGTGCCCCTATATATACCTGCCTGAGTGCCCCTATATATACCTGCCTGAGAGCCCCTATCCTATATCTATATACCTGCCTGAGAGTGCCCCTATATCTATATACCTGCCTGAGCTTGCCCCTATATTTATATACCTGCCTGAGTGACCCTATATTCATATATTTGCTTGTTTAAGGGTACAATATCTATATACCTGCTTGACTGAGAGGGAATATCTATATACCTGTCTAACTGCAGGGACCTATATAGCTTCCTATCTGAGGGGACGTATATACCTGTCTAACTGAGGGGACTTATATACCTGTCTAACTGAGGGGACGTATATACCTTATAATTAAGGAGTTGCTGGAAATGTGAGGATTCTAAGATATTTGTGTCCAAATCTGCAGGGACGAGTATTGGCCGGGGAGAATCAGCATGAAGGTGTGAACCGGATGGAGAAGAAAGGGAAAGTGAACGACGCTGATCAGAAAAGGCGTCTCCTGTGAGTCACTAAATGTAACTACAGTGTAATCACTTATATTTCTGCAGAGCGTCTACATACAACTAGTATCTATCACTATATGGTCACTATATGGCGGTAATATATGTCTGTCATGCCTGTGTAAAGCTGATGTGGTGGTTGCGTTTGCTCAGGGTCTGGCAGGATTATTTGAGGCTTTAGTAATAGTTTGGGGTCTTGGTTTTGTAGGAGTGTTTTTAGTAACAATCCTTTGTCTGGTAGATTTGCTCCATGTATCGGAGTATTATTTAGTGACTGTTATTTAGGGGTATTGCACTGTCATACGGAGGTGAGCACTTTTGAAAAAGCAGATTTGTCATCGTTAATTTTCATTGTTCAGTGACTGCTGAGGAGATGGACGGGAGCTATGAGGGATACGCAGAAAATTAGTGACAGGAACAGAAGTTCTTTCTATGTAACAATACATCCGCAGTTCACAATATGGCGTGAAAAATTCGTTAGGGACCCTAGCAACGCCTGGGCGCAGGTATGACTGGTAAGAAGTTACTAAGTGGGAGAGAGTAACTGGTGCAGGGGACAGACTGGTGCAGAGGGGAGAGAGTAACTGGTGCAGGGGGGAGAGAGTAACTGGTGCAGGGGGGTGAGGGAGAGTGGTGCAGGGGGGAGAGAGAAACTGGTGCAGGGGGGGGGGAGAGAGTAACTGGTGCAGGGGACAGACTGGTGCAGGGGGAGAGACTGGTGCAGGGGGGAGATAGTAACTGGTGCAGGGGGGAGAGAGTAACTGGTGCAGGGGGGAGAGGGGTGGTGGCAGGGGAGAGAGGGCCTGGTGCAGGGGGGGGGTGAGAGGGCCTGGTGCAGGGGGGGGGGGAACGGGACTGACGCAGGGGCGAGAGGAATTAGGGGGGGGGTGTTCAATTTTTGGGGGTACGAGGGGAGGGGGCGCCATTGTCTGTACTTGCCTTGGGCACCAAAATGTCTTGTCCCGGCCCTGCTGTCAGTGCTGCATACTGGTTACTCTAGATATTAGTGGTCATAATAATGTGACTGGACTGTGTTTATATATCAGAATCAATACAATGCTACATAGTACTGACAGTCATAGACATCATTATCAACTCCAGGCACATGATTGTAAGTCCTGTTTACATATTGCTGTATCTGTATCAGTACAGTGCTACATAGTACTGGCAGTCATCTTCATCAGCTTCTCACACATGATCAATGGTCCTGTACACAAACTGCTATCAGCATCAATATTGTGCTGCACAGCACTGTCCTTCATCAATATCAGTTTCAGGCATGTGATCACCGGTCTTATACACATCATTGAAAACCCCAAACATGCAATCATGGCATGATTAAGGGTGGTTCAGCCATCTGAAACGCGTCGGCGTTCAAGGGTTTCTTCTGTCTGTTATGCCATTACGGATTACCCTGCATTCTATGGAATTAAAATAAAGGCGATATCTTTTATTCACAGGCACCGCTGTATCATCTACTTTATGCTTCATTGAATACGTACGGACTGCTCTGACCGGGATATGTGCGGAGGCCCACAAAGGAAACGGTGAGCTGGTTCATTTTTTCGTTTTTGCTCTAAACATGTAAACATCACATTAAACCCAGTAAGGGCATGTCCCCACTGCACAGGTTTTCGGCCGTTTTTCAGACGGTTCACTGTTCTGCAGACCGTCTGAAAAAATGGCCGAAAATTAGCAGAATGGGGCTCTATGGAAAACCCGTGTAGCAGTCCTCACTGCACGGGTTTTCCGCCCGGCGGTTTTACCGCCCGCGGTTCGCCCACAAAGCATTCTACAAGCACATTCTTCTGTCCGGTTTTCGGACGGAATCTGTGCTTGAGAATGTGAAGGGGAAGGAAAAGTTTCCCCCCCCCACGGCCGTGGGGACGGCCGCAAAACAGGGCACATACCGGTCGGATAAACCGACCGGTATTTGTCCTTTGCCATGTGAACACACCCTAAGGCAGTGTTTCTCAACTCCAGTCCTCAAGACCCACCAAAAGGCCAAGTTTTCAGGATTTCCTCAGTATTGCACAGCTGATATAATTAGTATTGCACAGGTGATGCAATTACTGTCAGTGCTTTCTGTGGGAGATCCTGAAAACCGGCCTGTTGGTGGGTCTTGAGGACTGGAGTTGAGAAACACTGCCCTAAGAGTTTATTCCCTACAGTATAATAGGTATCAAGCTTTATATGCTTTTAAAAAGTATGAGGCATAACATTGGTCACCAGTTACAGTAGTTCACTGGTGATTACACATTGCAGAAATAGTGGTTGAGTGCTCAAAAAGTACTTGTTGGAGCACCCAGGTCTGGGACAGCGTTTTCTGGTGCTCTAGGCAAATAAGGTATATATATCGTCCACCCCCACCCACTCCTCCTCCAGTGGAAAATTTAGCCCACTCCATAACTCCTTATGCCCTCTTTTTTATTTGAGCTGAAGTGGCACGCTAGGTGGTCACCTACCTTTGCCTACCACCTACCTTTCGTCCCAGCCCTGGGAGCAGCCCCTCTTACTGGTAGACAGCAAGCTTCTTTAAAATCTATGTCCTCTGTGTACTGAACCAAAGTTTTGAATGCTGCAGTATAAAAATATATAAAAGTAATCAATGCAGAATTTCAAATTGATTTAGACATAAAAAAGTTAAAAGGACGTTCATACCATACTGTTTCACAGAGCCCTGTTTAGAGCCAGCTTTGGGCTACAACTTCCTGAGTGGATCCAAAGTAGTGACTGACCTTTCAGTTCTTAAATTTGTAGCTGAGACTGAGAAAAGGACATTGATGACGGAAGGGTATAGACAGCAGAGAAGGGAGCTACAAGGCTCTAAAGGGTTAAAGTTTGTCAGTGAGAAACATAAACTCCTGTGCTGCTGATAAGAAACAACAGAGAGCGACCATGCCAGCTAGGGCTACCAGAGCAGAGAGATATGGCTGGTAACCTGAGGAAGTTTGTGTACGCAAGCAGGAGATAAGAACTGGGGAAGCAAAATCAGAACAGCAATGTATTTGGTAATTGTCTTTATTTACCTTTGCCTATATGTTTAAAGCTAATGGATGTGGTGAGATTACCCCTTTAAATGTTGTTCAATTAGTTCACTCTAAGGCAGGGGTTCCCAAACTCCAGTCCTTACGCCCGACCAACAGGTCATGTTTTCAGGATATCCCACAGAATGCACTGACAATAATTAAGTCACCCGTGCAGCACAATTAAATCAGGTGTGCACTGCTAAGGAAAGCCAGAAAACATGACCTGTTGGTGGGGCGTGAGGACTGGAGTTTGGGAACCCCTGCTCTAAGGTGTTGAAAGCTCAAATGGTCACCATTTACTTTGCCCTCACAGGGATCTTGTTCATAGTCCCATTATTTTTTTCTCTGAAACTAGGGGCAAGACCCAATAATGCTGTAGACCCTAACCAGTGACAATTTTTGGGTCCCACATTGTTTACTTTGTCTGATACTGTGGAGCCAATATAATGATGAGAAGCCTTGGGCCCCACATGGCAGTACCAGCTGCCTTGCTCTGTGTGCTGCTGTGGATAGATAGATATTAGGACTACAGAATGCATGCTTGTCTAAGCCATAGAGACGTATTGGAAGAAAAGTCTATAATCTGCAGAGTGGTGAATCACTGCTGTCTGACATGCATAGAATAGCATTCACAATTCACATAATGGTCACTGTGTAAACTGGATAAGGCAGCTGTGCAATTCATATTGTGACACATTACTATGCCTCAAAGCAAAAATTGTATGTATCCTTCAGTAAATATGTCTTCAGAAGCCCAGCAAACCCATATACATAATATAACATAACACGAGAAAAAAAAACTTCCTTTCACTATATATGGAATTGACCTGAAAATGTCAATGTAATTATGTAATATGCAATAGAAGACATGGCTCTCTGTGTAGAACTGTTATCTTATAAGAGGTTCCGCTTGATTTTTATGCTCTTGAATCATTAACCACTTTATACTCAGACAAGCAAATATGTATTTACAGATTCATGTATACAGACATATAAATGAAAGTAATACAAATTCTATTCTTTTCTACTAATATCCACTAAAGGGGGTTACCAGAAATACATAGATGTACATATATGTATCAGAATGCTCACTGGATGATAAAACATTGGCTTAGTAGTAGTTAATTTTCATTTCAGCTCTGTGCAGCACAGTTGTTCTCATGTCACCCAAGCTTGCTGTGAGGAGGAGTGTTAATGTAAAAGTAAAAAAAAATAAAAATATGCTTTTCTACCAAAACTCATTAAAGAGGTTTTTTCAAACTGACCAAAAATGCTAAAAAAAGACATATATTTATCTGAAAGCTCACTGGATTATAGCACAGTAGCTCAGAAGTAATTTTTTTCATTTGTAACTTTAGGCAGCAAAGTTGTTTTTGTGCCAATAAATCTCTCTGTGGGATGAAATATTAATCTAAAAATTAAAATGACTACTCTTCTCTACCAATATCTAAACTTATCAAAAATGTTTAAAAGTGCATATATATAAATGCACTTTGACTTGGCCATTCTAACACCTGGATACGTTTATTTGTGATCCTTCCATTGTAGATTTTGCTTTATGTTTGGGATCATTGTCTTGTTGGAAGATAAATCCTCCAGTCTCAGGTCTTTTGCAGATTTCCAACAGGTTTTCTTCCAGAATAGTCTTGTATTTGGCTCCATCCATCTTCCCATCAATTTTAACCATCTTCCCTGTCCCTGCTGAAGAAAAGCAGGCCCAAACCATGATGCTGCCCCCACCATGTGTGACAGTGGGGATGGGGTGTTCAGGGGGTTGAGCTGTGTTGCTTTTACGCCAAATATATCATTTTGCATTGTGGCCAAAAAGTTGGATTTTGGTTTCATCTGAGCAGAGCCCCTTCTTCCACATGTCTGGCGTCTCCCAGGTGGCTTGTGGCAAACTTTAAACAAGACTTTTTATGGATATCTTTGAGAAATGGCTTTCTTCTTGCCACTCCTTCCATAAAGGCCAGATTTGTGCAGTGTACGACTGATTGTTGTCCTATGGACAGACTCTCCCACCTCAGCTGTAGATCTCTGCAGTTCATCCAGAGTGATCATGGCCTCTTGGCTGCTTTCTCTGATCAGTCTTCTCCTTGTTTGAGATGAAAGTTTAGAGGGGCGGCCGGGTCTTGGTAGATTTGCAGTCGTCTGATACTCCTTCCATTTCAATATGATCACTTGCACAGTGCTCCTTGGGATGTTTAACGTTCGGGAAATCTTTTTGTATCCAAATCAGGCTTTAATCTTCTCCACAACAGTATCACGGACCTGTCTGGTGTGTTCCTTGGTCTTCATGAAGCTCTCTGCGCTTTAAACCGAACCCTGAGACTATCACAGAGCAGGTGCATTTATACGGAGACTTGATTACACACAGGTGGCTTATATTTATCATCATCAGTCATTTAGGACAACATTGGATCATTTAGAGATCCTCACAGAACTACTGGAGTGAGTTTACTGCACTGATAGTAAAATTTTATATCTTTATGTCTAAAGCCTGAAATGTGGCAAAAGGTTGAAAAGTTCAAGGGGCCCGAATACTTTTGCAAGACACTGTATATATTTTATATATATATATATATTATATATATATTATATAAATATATTTAAAATATATATATTTATTATTATTATATTTTATATACACTCACCCGGGCCACTTTATTAGGTTTCCCTGTCCAACTGCTCGTTACACTTAATTTCTAATCAGCCAATCACATGGGGGCAACTCAGTGCATTTAGGCATGTAGACATGGTCAAGACAATCTCCTGCAGTTCAAACCGAGGGATCGTATGGGGAAGAAAGGTGATTTGAGTGCCTCTGAACGTAGCATGGTTGTTGGTGGGCCCGAAGGGCTGGTCTGAGTATTTCAGAAACTGCTGATCCTGGGATTTTCACGCACAACCATCTCTAGGGTTTTTCAGAGAATGGTCCGAAAAAGAAAAAAAAACATCCAGTGAGCGGCAGTCCCTAGTGGGCGGAAATGCCTTGTTGATGCCAGAGGTCAAAGGAAAATGGGCAGACTGGTTCGAGTGATAGAAAGGGGAACAGTTTACTCAAATAGCCACCCGTTACAACCAAGGTAGGCAAGAAGAGGCATCTCTGAACGCACAGTACGGCGAACTTTGAGGCAGATGGCTACAGCAGCAGAAGACCACACGGTGCCACTCCTTTCAGCTAAGAACAGGAATGAGCTCAATTTGCCAAGCTCATCAAAATTTGACAGTAGGGAAGTTGGAAAAAATGTTCTGCTGTCTGATAGTTCGATTTTGCTGTGACATTGGTGTAGGGTGATTTGGCGTCAAACATGAAAGCATGGATCCATCCTGCCCTTTTATCAACGGTTCAGGCTGGTGGTGTGGGTCATGGTGTGGGGAATATTTTCTTGGACTCTTTGGGCCTTGGTACCAATTTAGCTCGTTGCAACACCTTGTGGAATCTATGCACAAAGAATTGAGGCAGTTCTGAAGGATAAAAGGGGTCCAACCGTTATAGCTGGTTGACCTAATAAAGTGGCCGGTGAGTGTATATATGCACTTTTAAGCATTTTTGGTAAGTTTGGATATTGGTAGAGAAGAGTAGTAATTTTAATTTTTAGATTAATACCTCACTGTGTGCTTTCAGGAGTGACTGGTAATGCAGCTTCACCCCACATTTCGGCCCTGGTCATGCTACTCCTTGTTTCAAAAAATGGACAGTACAGGCAAGTGGCTGTGAGAGGACGTCAGCGCACTGCTTTCATGCACGTGTGTGTTCCCGATACTGCTATCTGAATAGCTCACAGCACACAGTAGTGGTCAGTAACCAAGGAGACAAGACCTGTATTAGGTAAAGCATACATATTTTTTTAATAACATGCATTTTGAAAATTGCTTACTTTATAGTAATTGGCCCTTCCTGCAGCACTTGCTGTAATTGGAATACCATTATAAAGAGCCATTTAAGCTACAGACAGTACATTAGTAAGTGACTATGCATACTGCATGTAAATAATTTTAACACAATTTCTGAAGACTGCAAAACACTATTAAGCAATATTCAGTCAAAGGCAAAGTTGGTTCTGTAGGAGGCAACTACCAAGCTGCAACGTCAAGCTTAGCTCTCCATCAGCAAACTTAATTATGGTTGTTTCTTTCCTAGTAAAAAAGTATAAACTATATGCAAGCATATAGAATGTCCTATACTCAATACACAGCCAGTCCATTGATGGTCACAAGTTCTTCTTAACATATAGAGAGAGAAACTACAGCTGCATCCCCCTCTTCCCTGTCTCCTAGTTAATGTAGTATGCTTGTAAAGGGTGTGTATTACCCCACAATGTCATTCTGTGTGGCCCTCAACCATTAGGGCATAAGATTAATAAGTCAAAAGACTGACTCTTCTTTTCGATATAAAGAAGAGAGTGCAATTATTAGACAGCAGTCCTGTTGTTTCTTCCCATAGAGATCTATGTAGGTCTTGACAAAAAAGACCATGAGATTAGAAAAAAGAGACCAAAAAGTTGTTCATCTTCCAACAAATATAAGACTTAAAGGGGTTTTATCGCTACAAATATCATGTCTCAGATTATGGGGACAGTAAAAATAAGCACTTTTGTAATTGGTTTGCATTACCTCAGTCACTTGGTTTAGCAGATATGAGCTTTTCTGTAAATCTGTATTCTGTTTCTGCTGCTGCTGGTCGGGACACGCCCCCTGGCCGAATCCCACCCCCTAAACATGCCCCCTGCACTGTGATTGGCTGGCTGACATTTCATTCAGCCTGTTGGGAAACGCCCACTAGACAGGAAATGCCCCGGCCACGCCCCCTGCGCTGTGATTGGCTGCCTGCACACTCTGTGTTTTCTCCCCTTTGAGCTGTTAAAATCGATAGTGAAACCAAGGGCTGCTGGCTCTATACACATCTCCCAGCTCTAGGGTGAATGATCTAGGTAATAGGGAACACACCTCCATGGAAGCAATACCCCATGTCACCATTGCTTATTGCCAGGTCAATTGTCATTATTGGATGGTCATGATCTTTTTTAAGGCTCTCAGGCAGTGCTGGATTAAACACAGGCATTATTAAGTCAGGACCAGAAAAGGTTAAGAACCTCACCTTTACATAGTAATTTTGGGGAGGAAGGAGGTCTTTAGTCTTTTTAGGAAGTGTGTTGGCTGGGGAATTCTGGTGTGCTGGAATATAAGTAAGATGTCCCTTCTCTCTTATAAGATACTGTAAAATTCATAACGATCATATATAGTATTATAGCAATAGGCAGACATTAAGCTCCCCGACAAAATTATAGATACCTTCAGACACCTTCTTATAGATACCTTCAAACACCTTCTTAATAATTATATATATATATATATATATATATATATTATATATATTATATATATTTATATATATATGAAATATATATAAAAATTATATATATATATATTTAAAAGAATTTTTTTAAATTTTATATATATATTTCAATAAAAATTTTTGTCTGAAAGTATCCATATTAATCATGAAATTCCCTATGCACAAGAAGTTAGAGTAGAGACATTTGACTTTCGGGTGAAATTTATGGAAAACATAAAAAATTTCACACTACACTGATATTTTATCCTGAGGCCATTTAATTCGTAGCATGCAATGTTGATTTTCTCATCTCAAACAATGTAATGAAACAAAAGCCAACAACAGAGCAGGGTATACACCATCAAAAAAGTCAGCATCTCAATAATGTGTCAAGTGACCTTGAGCCTCAATCACAGCTTGACAACGATGTCTCATGCTGTTCACAAGTCGAGTTATTGGCTGCTGCGGCATGGCATCCCACTCTTCTTGAAGGGACCACTCAGGTCATTGAGGTTCAGGGGTACAGAGTTACAAGCTTCTACATGGTGACTCAGCCAATCCCACAGGCTTCTAGGGGGCTCAGGTCTGGAGAAAATGCAGCCACTTCATTTGAGGTACCTCAGTCTCCAACAGCCGTTCCCTAATGATGCGACTTCAATGAGCTGGAGCATTGTCCTCCATAAAGATGGAATTAGCTCTGTGTTGTTCATGCATAGGCACAATGACTGGATTAATATTATCCAAGTAGTAGAGGCCATCACTGTACCGTTCACAAAGTGTAGGGCAGTTCTGTATTGACTAGACACACCTGCCCACACTGTAACACCACCACCACCACCAAAGGCTCAACTGGGGACAACAGTGGTTGATGCATAGCGCTCTCCTTGACGTCTCCAGCATTGTTGGCATCCGTCATTTCTGCTCATAGTGAATTGACTTTCATCATGAAACAGTACTGAGGGCCATTGGTCCCTCTTCCAGCGTAGATGCTCCCTGGCCCATGCAAGACAATGATGCCTGTGCCTGGTGGTGTGATCAGGCACCCTTGCCAGTCACCTAGCACGCAGACCACACTGAGGTAAACGGTTACGAATGGTCTGACATGACACTTTGTTGTCTCTCACCTCCTTTAGATGTGCCTGGAGTTTTGTGGCATTCATCATCCGGTTCTGCAGGGTATTGTTGAATGAAGCACTCATTATTGTGTGATGGAGCCAAAGGACTTCTACTTCTTTGCCATTCTGTGACTCTTCCAGTCTCTCTATATCTCTGATACAACCTGCTGATGACACTCTGTGACACTCTAAGTTCAGTGGCCACTTCCGTCTGAGAGTATCCTATGTGAAGCCTTGCAATGGCCAGGTACTGTTGATGAATTGTAAGGTGTTGTCTTCGTCTCATGATGTCAAAATGTGAGCTGGAGGGTAAGGAGGACTGTTTAAATTCCAATTCAAACTGATCCCCTAAATTATTGGGTGATTCAGGGATCAAACACCTGTTGTGAATGTTGTCATTAAGCTTCTTGTTAGAGTTCAGCAAGTTGTGCAAAAAGTCCTGAAACAGTGAACAGTTGGACATGTAGATTCTAAAGTTAAGAGATGGTCTCATTTAGTGCATTTAAAAAAAATTCAAGAAATGATTTGTTCCTCCTGAAATTTCAAACAAAAGTGAAACATTCCTTACTTTTTATGAGTATTGTATATCAATATTTCCTTTCCCCATTAGATCAGCATAACCTTGAAGGGGTTCATAAATTTAAAGAATCCAGGGTTTGTTTTTTGGGGTTTGGGGTCTAAAAAGGGGGCCCTAAAATGGGGATTTTTTTCACAATCAATACATAGCTTTCCCCTCTTTTTTCAAAAATGTTTTCTTCCTAAGCAAAAACCCTTTTAAAAAAGCATGAAACCATAATGGGAATGTTTTTTATCTTTATAAAAAATTTAAGACAGAAAAGGGCCTTGTGTGTCTTTCCCGAGCTGGGGAATACCCCCCAAACCATACAATATTTAGGGGTTCGGGGCCTTTTAACCCAAAAAATTTAGCCCCTTGGTTAAAATGAAAAAATTGTATGTAATCTAAACAAGTGATTCCAAGAACCTGACTCTATGCTTGGAGGAAGCTCAGCTAAAGATAGCTCACAACCACTCTATGAAATTGGGGTTTTCCCTTTGAGGCTACATAATGAAAATATATGACCATATTACAGTTTATCAAAAACAGGGGTTTGGGGACCCAAAAACGTTTAAAATAAAAATTTCTACAAAAAACCCAAAGGGTTTAATTTTAAGTTTAAAAAAGTACTGTTCCTGTACTTTGTGGGAAAATAGGGGTGGCCGCAAAAAAGGGTGGGGTTTGGTTTTTAAAAGTACCCCGTTTTGGACCCCGGGGGGGCCGGTCCCATTCACTTCTTTTCCCCAGGGCCCCGGTAAAGGCAAAAAGAAGTGACTTTATCCCCTTTCTTTCCCCGGCCTTTTAAAATATGGCAAATTTTTAATCCGGGGGGAAGACGGGGGTTTAATTTTAAATCTCTATGTGAGCTAAAAAATTACCGAGTTTCAGAGTGCTTTTTGGACATAAAAACCCCCTCAATTCCCTTTGGGCCGAAAACACCCCCGCGATTACCCCATTTTGGGGAAATTTCCCCTAGACTACTTTTTTTTTTGCCTTTTTAGCAAAAAATTTTAAAGTTCAAAACAAAAAAACAGGGGCCTTTTTTTTTCCCATTTCTTATACTGCCTTGAACAATAAAATTTGGGGCTCGGTTTTAGGGGAAAACACGGGGTTTTAAGGCCGTGTTCACAGGGGCTTATTTTGGGCCCGGCATTTGGTTTCCGGTATTTCCGCCCGGTTTTGCGCGGGGCAGTGGGGGCCCAAAACCTCGGGTAATTTACGGTTTTTCCACTTTTCCCTTTTGAGAACAGGGGATTCCTTTCGCCCCCTCCCCGGCTCGGGCACCCGGGGGCCCGGGGGGGGGAAAAAGGGGAAAACCCAACATTATCCGGGGGGGGCCCAATACGCCCTTTGGATAAGGGCAGTCTATTGGGGGGGCCCTCCTGCCCCCCCCGCCACCCCCCCCTTATTCCAACCCGGGAATTGGGGGGACAATTCGGCCAAAAATTCCCGGCTTTGAATAACCCCGTTGAACGGGGCCCCTAAGGGTATTTTTAACACGGGTTTTAATTTTGGTGTCCTTTTTTCCTTTTTAATTGGCTCTAATACAGGTGAGAGGGCGCGCCGAAATTCAGAAACCCCATATTCTCATAGAAAAATATGGGATTACCCCTCCCCCTCTCACTAGTACAATACATCGTATTTGGCGCGGGGGAGAATATGTGAAAATGTAAGTAATCCCATGTCTGGGGGGGCCCGCGAGCTCCCCCCAAAACCCTCCGGGGCCGCGGAGCCCGAAATTTGATCTTTCCAAGCTCCCAGACACACTTTGGGCCTTGGCGCGTAATGAAAAGCCCCCGGCAGTACATCGGGGTGAATTTTCCCCTTTTACTGCTAGTTTGGCCCCTTCAAAAGAAAAACCCCCCTGTTTAGAGTATTTTTTTAACATTTTTTTCCCATTGATTTAAAGTTATTCCCCTTCGTTTGCAGGTTCCTCAGGGTTTTTGGGGAAAAAATTTACACCAACAGATCCCAAAGTTTTTACCCGGGCCACACCCCCAAAATTGGGGTTTAATAGGGCAGACAAGCCCTAGGGTTGGACAAATACATTCCCTATAAAAAAATTTTTGGGCACCCCTATTAATCTTAATCATTTTATTTTAAAAAATTTGGGTGTTTGCAACACCCAAATTTCAATTTGATATATTTTAATAACTTTTGGGGAAAACATAATATTTTCCCGATTAAAAATAAAAAGGTTTAATTGTACTAACACAAAATGGGGCAATTTTAGTTATTAGTTTAATATAAAATTTTAAATGGCTTTTTTCCCAAACACCCCAAAATATTTAGAACTAAAAATGTTTTTAGATTTTTAGGGGGGGCCCCCAAAACTTTTTTCATATGACAGATTTGTTTCATTTGCCCGGCGGTACACCCCCTTTCCCTTTTCGGGGACCTTTTTAAATCTATTCCTATCTGGGGACAAATTGTTTGGCCCTAAAAAAGTTTATGGGGCTACAGCGGTTATGTCGCAGTGTCCATTGGGGTATCTTTTTTCCTGATACCTCGATGGATACCTGCAACATAAACAATAACCTAGGGCCTTATGTATGACAACTGCCCAGCATTTAAAGGGCTGTCTTTTGTTGCCCATAAAAGAAACCCAAATTTCAGACCCCCTTTAACCCAACCCCAATAACAGCTCAGCTTTTTTTTTTTCCCCGGGAGCAGTATATGAAAGGGAAATGACCCTTTCGTTGGTTTTTTCAAATGAGTCTGATTGGTGCAAAAAGGGCCCCACAAAGAAATTCGGGATCCCTTAAAACAGTTTTAATACAAAAAGGCCCTTAGAGGATGTTCCCCACTGCGTTTTCACGGCATTTTTTGGAATCCGGGTTTGGGGGACTTTAAATTTGAAAAAACAAAAAAAAAACAAATTTAAAAATGTGGGGGGTTTTTTTAAAATTATTTTTCAAAGGGAAAAAAAACACGCATCAGTCTTTGATCTCCGATGCTTTGGTTTTTTCCCAGGGCATCTTTTTTGTTTGCATTTTTTGGAATCCTTTCAAAAAATTTTTACATTTTAAATTTTTCTTGTTTCATTTTTTTAACCGCATTTAGACTCTCAAATTTTCCCTTTTTAAAAAAGGGAAACCCTGTCACATTGGTTAGGGGCCCCCCTTTTTCTAGGGAAAGCAAAAAGCTAGTGTCAGACCTGTGTTCCCCAGCACGGGGGCCCCTTTTTCTGTAAGTTTCCCGGGAGTTTTAGAGCTTTTAGGATTGTCCACGGCTTAAAATGGGCCCCGAAATTTCGGTCCGAAATTTTACCGCCAAAAGGGGCGCAAATTCCCGGGCCCGGGAAAAGGCCCTTCATTACGGTAATCCCCCAATTCTCATAGGAACTAGGGATTACTTTTTCCTCCCCCCCCCGGGGCGGAATATTTGACATTTTAAATTTTCTAGCGGGTTACGGCCTTTAGAAATTGATTGTTATGGGCCCGAGGTCCCGGCCCCCCGCTCCCCCCCCGGCCAAAAACCCCCTCCGTAATTGTCCCGGTGGTTTAATTTAACCCGTTCCCCAAACCGGCGGGTTTAACGAAAAAGGTTAAAGAACATAGCCCTAAAAATTTGGAAAAACAAGGTCAACAAACCCGGCTTGAATTTGGGCCGAGGGTAATTTGGGGGAAAAGGGGGAAACCGGGGGGTTTGGAAAAAAAGCTTGGCCGTCCCCCCCAAATTTTAGACATTCCCATTAAAAACCCACCGGGTTGCCCCCCCCAACCCCCCCAATTTTTGGGGTTTTAAATGAATTTGGAAAAAGTTGGGCTCCCAACTTTTTACTCCCCCCCCCTTGGGAAACCCCCGGGGATTCGCCAAAAGCGAGGAGGGGAGGGGGCAGAACCATAGTTTTTTCTATGAAAAACTGTGGATTACCGTAAGGGAACAGAAAAGGGAATTTCCCCGGGTTCTGCAGGGAAAAAAAGGGGCCCAAATTTATTTAAAACCAGCCCCAAATTTAACCCGGTTTTGAACGACCCAAAAAATTTACCTTTTCTGTCTGAAAACGGAAAGATTTGACCCAAAAATGTTCTAAAACTCCAGCAATTTAAAAAAAGGGACACAAGGCGTGGTTTAAAAAGCATGTAAGCCCACTGGGTTTTGTGCTCCCCTCAGCAAGGGGGATAATCTATGTGAAAGGGGGTTCTTTTTTGGAAAATTTGTTAGGGGGGCTTTTCTTTTTCAAAAAAAAACACACCCAAAACCCAGGGTTAGCAAAATTTGGGTATGTCTTTTGGAAAACTTTTTAAAACGCAGGTTTTTTCAATACGTTTTTTTGGGAATTAAAAAAAACCCATGTGAACATCCCCTAAGGGGGAAATGTATGAAAAATGTAAAGGTCTAAAAAATTTTTCCTTTTGGTTGCCCATGGCAACCAATCCGGAACCCCCTTTTTCTTTCATATAGGGGAGATCTGTTTGGGTTTTGCTAGGGGGTTTGTTTTTTTGGTTTCCAATTTTTTGGGCAAAAAAAAGTTTTTGGGCCCAAACCCGTTTTCTTTAAAAGGGAGGCCCTTAGGCCTTTGTTAAAAAAGGGGCCTTATTTCGGCCCGGATTGTCGTTTGTACTCCGCGCCGGATTTGGGGCCGCAGTCCCGGACCAAACCCCGTCGCAGTTTTTAAAAAAAATTTCCACCGTTTTAAATGGGAGAACATTTTGGTTTCCCGTCCCCCCTACCCGCCCCGGGGGGAAACCCACCGGGGGGGGGGGGGAGAAAAGGGGACTTTGAAAACCATTACCCGGGGGGTTGGGGCAATACCGCCTTTAAATAAGGGAAGTGTAGGGGGCCCGGCGGGGCCCCCCCCCCCCCCCTTAAACAACCGGGAATTCCCGAGGGAAAACCCGGCTCGAAATTTCCGCTTGAAAAAAAGCCGTGGAAAACCCGGGTTAGTGTAAACCCCAAGTCCCCTAAAACCCAAAAAAAAAAATTTTAGTAGTTTTTTTTCCCAAAACCCCTTTGGGTTAAAAGCAAATTTGTGGGGGGAAAATTTCCCCGGGATAACGAAAGGGCCCCACGGGAACCCACACGGGAAGGGGCCTAGCACCCCATGTGCCTCTGTGAGGTCGCCGGCACCTAGGTCTGATTTGTGCATGGGGGAAAACCATTTTCCCCCTAGACACTGGTAAAAAACACTCAAAAAAATCAAATTTTTTCCCCTTTTAGTTACAGTATTTTTTTCTTTCTGGAATTGTCTAGAAACCCAAAAAAAACTTGCAGCGGGGAAATAGCATTGAAATTTAAATAGAAAAACAGCCCATTAAAAGGAGGAAAAAAAAGGGAATCTAAGTCCCTCAGATTTGCATTCAAATAATAATATAAGGGCGGACATGCAGGGAAAACGTCCACCGCCTGAAAGGAGCGCTCACCCCCTATTAAATTTTGCGTGAAAATCCGCAGCCCATGCTCCCCAACACACGGGGGGAAGGGGGTCAAAAGGGGTTTTTTTCTTCCCAATTTCTTTAAAGGAGCTCAAAAGCTCCCCTGCTATTTTAAAAGAAAAATGAAAAACTTTTTGCCAGAGGCCTGGTATAAAACTCTGAATGCCTACCTGTTTCAATCAAAACCCTTTCCCCCGTTTACCCGGGAAATTCTCCAAAAAAACAACCCTGAAAAATCGGGCCTTTCAAAATGTAAAAAGGGGGTTTATGTGTGGGGTGGCGGGGGTTTGGAGGAGGGGGTCCCCCCCTTGGGGTGCCCAAATACAAAAACAAAATTTTTCGGTGGTGATGTATAAATTTTTGGTTTGGGGAAAAACTATGCCCCGTGAATTTGATAGAATTTTTCTTATTGAAAAATATTTACGTAAACCTGATATTTTGGGTCTATGGGAGGGTTCTACCAAAAAGTTTTATGAATGAGGATAGGTTTTCTTTTTACCTGAAAATGGAGAAAAATGCCCGGAAAAGATGCCTTCATAAAAGGGCTTCCCCAAACCATTTTTTAATACGTCAAAACCCGGGTAAATTTTTGACACCGGGAAAAAACCACCAGGTAAGAATCTTACACCAAAAAACCCTAAACCCAAGCGGGGCCCCCCTTTTGGGTTGTTCCCCACGGTGGGTATTTGCGGGGGGGTAAAGGGCCCCCAATTAAAAGGCCTTTTTGACCCTGGGGGCGGCCGGGTTTGGGGAGGGGGAAAACCCCGGCAGGGGGCCCCCCCCCCTTTCGCCGGGCCCAAGTTGGGAATTCCCCCCCCCAGCAAGGCGGGGGGGTTTTTTAAAGCCCGCTAAGAAACCGGGTTTATCTGGGGGCCGCCGGGGTTTTTCCCGGGCGGGGGAAGGGGCGACGGTTCCCCTTAGCCCATTTAACCTGTGAAAGGGGGGATGAAGGGACGTTTCCCCCCTTTAATTCTCGCCTTCGGGGTAATTACGGTCTTTTTAACCCCAAAATTTAAAAGTGTAACCGCGGGGGGTATTTCCCGCTATTTGGGGAGCGTTTCCGTTTGGGGAGGGGGGCCGGGTGGCAGGACCTTTTTGGAATGTTGAAAAAGGGAAATTTTTTTTGGGGGGGAAAAAATGGCTAAAAGGAGGGGGGCCCCCCCTTTCCCTGGAAAAAAGGGGGCCATAAACCCCAAAACCCCCGGGGGATTTATTCCCCGGGGGGGGGGAAAAATTCCGGTTAAAAACCAAAGGGGGGCTTTCCCTTGGAAAAATTACATCAAAAATCCACCCCAAAAAAAAGGGGGGAGCTTTTTAGGGAAAAGGGGTTTGGGGCCGCAATTAAACCTTTTTAACCCCTTTTGTCTAAAAAAAAGGGGGGTTTTTAACCTTAACAAAGGGGGGCCATAAAGTGGAAAAAGGGGCGGCACTAAAAACCATTTTTCCTGGGGAAAAAATGAACCTCCCAAAAAAAATCCCCAACGGGGGATCCCCGGCCAAGGGGGGGGGGCCCCAACCAGGCCAATTTGGGGGATTTTAATCCAAACGGGGGGGGTTTCCTTTTGAAAAATTGTTCCCCCAAAAGGGGGCACCCCAAACCCCCCGGCAAAATTTTCCTTTGGGGGCGAAAAAAGTGAAAAAATGGGGCATTCCTAAAAAGGGGTTTCCTCATAAAGGGGGATTGCTTTTGAAAAGGGGATTTTGGGGTAAAAAAAAAGGCCCCTTTTTGCCAAAGGGGCCATTACCGGCCAAACAATTCTAAAACCCTTGGAAAATGGGGGGCTTCTCCCTTAAAGGGGTTCCCCTATTGGCCCAACAGGGGGCATTATTTCCTCCTTCCTAAAAAAGGGCGCCACCCCCTGGCCTATAGCACAACCTGGCCCTGGGCGGCCCCTCCCCTGCAACAGAAAAACCGGAAAAAAAGGGGCCCCGGGAATTTAAAAAATTTTTAATCAAAAAAGGGGGACTAAGGGGAAATAATTTGGTGGGCCAACCACCTTTAAAGGGCCCCCTGGGGGGGGAAATTCAAACAGGGGGATTTCCTAAATTTGAGGGGAAAAATCTACCTCAAAAAGGGCACAATTTTGTAAAAAGGGGGGAAAATCCTTTGGGAAACAATTTTAGGGAAAACCCAGGGGGGGAACACGGGAAAACGGGGGCTCTGGAAAAAAGGGGGGGGAAAAATTTTACCCGGGAAAAAGGGGTTTTAAGCAAAAAGGGGGAAAAACCCTTTTAAAAGGGGGAAAAAACCGGCCAAAAGGGGGGCCCACCTTTTAAAAAAGGGGGGGATTTCCCTAAAACGGGGGCCATTTTTCCGGGCAAGGGGAATAACCCGGGTTTAAAAAAATTTCTTGGAGCTAAAGGGGGGGAAAAAAAACCTTCCCGGGAAGGGGCATAAGGGGGGTATTTGGCTAAATTCATTAGGTTTCCAAACCAAAGAAAATGGCAAAAAAAACATAAAAACACATCTTTCTCATGCGAAATAAATGCTTATTTCACTGCAAAAAAAAAAAGTTGTGTGAACATGGCCTAATCCGCATCATAATCAGCGTCCTAATCTGAGTGCAATCCACTTCATATTGTTTCCTTTGAAAATCTCAGCACACACCACGCTAATTTTCCTTAGTGCTGAAAAAAAAAGTGACATGGCTATTCTTAAAGAGGTTGTCTCACTACAAGGATTGCTTTTAATGTTAAAGATCTTGCAAAAACAAGTCACTTTGCAATATGTGTCCATTAGCAGTGTCCTACCTATTCCTAGATATCCCTTGTATGGGTGCATCAGCTCCTCAGGTCGCTATAGCCACAGGCCTGTTCCTCTCCTGATAGGCTGCCAGTGCTGGTCGCTATAGCTACAGACCTGGTTTCCTCAGCAGCTCCTCACTGCAGGCCAGTAAAATCCAGTAAACATGCCCCTGAATTCAAAATTTGAAATCAAGAAAACAGGACTGAAGTGAGATGAATTGATGTAGTGAGACAACCCCTTTAAGCCCCTGCTGAATTCAAACATTGACTCCTCATGTTGTATATGGAGGCTGAAATCTACCTCAAAATTCAGCATCAAATTCACGTCATCAATTGAAAATCCTTGTTTAAAATCTATGCTAAACCAGTATGGATTTTACACATGGATTCTGCTCTGAATTAGGGCGAAAATTTTTAGCACTGAAAGGGTAAGTTCACAAGTCAGACTTTTCAAGTCGGAAATACCAGATGTGTCCACCCTTTCAAGGCAGTGATATTCCCTAATTAGGCCCCGTTCACACGGCTTATTTGCCGACGGATTGGCGCCGTATTCCGCGCCGGATTTGCGCTTCAATACGGCGCCAATCCGTCGGAGTCATTTAAAGGTAATCCACATGCTCTCATAGAGAACAGTGGAATCCGTCGCTCCCTCCCGCTCGGCAAATCCGCCGCGGGGGGAGAAAGTGACATGCACATTATTACCCCCGCGGACGCGCCGTAAACAATGCATTGTCTATTGGGGCCGGGAGCGGCGCCCCCGCCGGCCCCCGCCCCGCCCCCCGTCCCGCCCCTTATTCACGGCGGATTTGTGCCTCAATACGGCGCACAAATCCGTCGGAATAAGCCGTGGTGAACACAGCCTTACGTGGCCACTTTCTGCAGGATAATGCCCCTGCCTTACCAAAAAAATTCTTCAGAAAGAGTCTGATGAACGTAGCAAGGAAGTCAAGGTGGTAGTTTAGGCTCCAAATTCCTTAGATCAACCTGATCAAGCATCTGTTGGAGGTGCTGGAAATACAACTCCCCATGAGACCCCACCTAACAATGTACACTGTTGATAAGATCTTGGTGCCATATTCCTCAGGAGATCTTCAGAGGTCTTGTGAAGGTCTTGTGAAGTTGGTGTTTCAACTGGTCTGAGGGAAATCTGCATAATATTATGCAAGCGATTTACTGTTTTGGCTGATTGGAGTGAGTCTTGTATTCCTTTATTTAAACTGATGCCTATGTTGTATCCCAGAGCTGTATTCATAATTCTTCCCAAATTCCTGCTGGCTGTGAGTTTTCTGTAAGGAAATCACCTTTAGGCAGGGTTCACACGGCTTATTCACGGCGTAATTGTGGGACGTATTTCGCCCGCAATTACGCCGTGTGTACGGGGGCGGGAGCGGGGAGGGGGGGCCGGCCCCATTGACATTCATTATTCACGGCGCGTATACTCCGTGAATAATTGACATGTCACTTCTCTCCCCGCTCGGCGTATTGTGCGAGCAGGGAGAGGAGACGGAATCCATAGTTCTCTATGAGAACTGTGGATTACCGTAATGACTGGGACGTATCTCGCCCCGTATTGAGCGCAGTACGGCGCAAAATACAGGCCGAGATATGTCCCATTTTAAGCTGTGTGAACATAGCCTTACACCATTGTATAGTTCTAAAGTTCTATAGTGTTCTAAATCCAGTCCTGTAGAACCATAAGGCTATGTTCACACGGCTTATTCACGCCGTAATTGCGGGACGGATTTCGCCCGCAATTACGGCGTGTGCTCCGGGGCGGGGGGGCCGTCAGCTTGCCGGCCCCATATAAAATTCATTATCCACGGGGGCGTATCCCGCCGGATAATTGCATGTCACTTTCTCCCCCCCCGCTGTATTTTGCGAGCGAGGAGAGGGGGGACGGATCCATAGTTCCTATGAGAACTGTGGATTACCGTTAATGACTGGGAGAGGATTTTCAGCCCGTATTTCGTGCAGTCGGGGCAAAATACGGAAACGAAATCCGTCCCAAAATAAACCGTGTGAACATAGCCTAATAGTTTATAGTATTGAGCCCAAAATATGGATATCTAACTGCTTCATTGTAGCTCAAAAAAGTGGTTTTACTCAGCATTTTATGAAGCTTTTAATTATACTCTATACCTTATGCTTAAAACGCATGGGTTTTCTTTACCTACTTGCCAACCACTCATCGACTTTAAACGTCCATGCGGTGGCTGTAAATCGCTGCCTGGACTTCTGGAATGCCTACTGTGCAGCTGCATGGGTGGAGAGCAATAGCTGGGCTCTCCACTGAGAAGAAAGGGATGGTTTATTACCGTCACTGCCTTCTCAATCACTGTGTATACAGCGCTTCTGTTGTCTTCCTCTATGCTGGCCTGGTGGTCACATCGACGCCGGGCCTTGGTAACTGCAAGAGCTGCTGCGTCTGAGGCCCTGTTCACATGGCGGATTGGGGCGCGGTTCTGGCCACGGGTTCCGATGCGGTTTCCGCGGCCAAAACCGTGGCCAAATCGCGCCCAGTTTATTAACATGGTTTCCTGTGGGAAACCGCGTTAATATTCACACGCTGCCAGGTTTGGCCCCCGGCTTCGGGGCCGCGGCCAAACCTGCGCGTTGTGGAGAACTCTTCTGTCAATTCTTGGGCGGGAGTGCTCCCGTGCGCGGCCCGGCGCGGTGCTGCCGGGGCCGCGCCGCGGGCGTCGGCGCAGGGGGGTGCGCGGCGCAGGGTGGTGCGCAGCGGGCCCAGCTATTAATTTGCATTGGGGGCACACCTTGGCGCAAGCCGCGCCCCAAACCACGCCCCACCCACGCCGAGACCACGACCAGCGCCCGCGCCGCAAACTCGCGTCGGGAGACGCGCGTTTGTGGCGAGGATCGACGAGGATTTGGTCACGGGAACTGCGGCGAGAGCTGCAGCAAGACCCGTGGCCAAAACCGCCATTTGAACATGCCCTAATTGGAAACAGATCAGCTCTGCAGTCAGTTCAGAGAATTTTATTTTCCCGGGATTTTTGGAATGGGGCTATATTCCCCCCATTTAAAGGGGGAATAAAAGAAATAAAAGTTTTTAAAAAGGGCCCCCCAAAAGTTTTTCCCCTTTTTATGGGGAAAAACAATAGTAAAATAAAAAAAAAAAAAAACCTAAAATACTAAAAAATTTAAAGCAATTAGATAAGGGGTCTTTTCCCCCCCCCCCCCCCCCCCCCGGAAAAGGACAAATATGGTCGGGAATTCGACGGTATTGCTGTTTCTGGACGCAGGGGGACAGCTTTGGGGAGAAAGTTCCCTTGCCCCCGACTATTTCCCTTACCAAAAAAGGGCGGAGAATGAAAACCCCACGGTCTAAAAAAAACTGCCCGGAGAAATCGTGCAGAGGGACTATGGGGTTTTTTTCCCTTTTTGGTTTTGTTTTAAAATTTTGACACCCTTTTAAGAGGTTTCAATACCGAAAACGTCTGTTTGGTGAAAAACCCCTGACCAGGGGGAATGCCTTAGGCCATGTTACACGGCTTTTTTTGGGGAAAATTTTTAGCCGTTTGCCCCCTTTTGTGCTCCAATCGGCTGAAACCCGTTCCGGCTTTAGGAAATCCACAGTTCTTATAAGGAATATGGTTCCTTCCCTTCCCCCCGCTCGCGGATTTGCAGGGGGGGGTGTTTGACATTTAACCCGGGGGATTTGCCCCCGTGGTTTAATGGTGTTAGGGGGCCGGCGAGCTGGGCCCCCCGACCCCGCTACAGGCAGTGGGTAATTGGGGGGAAATGTCCCCGAAATTAGCGGCAATAAGCCGTGGGGAAAATCCCCCTTAAATGTTGTGATGTGAAAGTGACAAATTAAAAAACTTTATTGTAGCAACTTTTTGCTGTAATAGAAATGTAAAAAAAACAAATTTTTTTATATTTTTTTCATATTATTAAAAAGGCTAATGTAAAAATTTAAAACAGAAAAAAAATTAAGTATCTGGAAAAAAAAAGAAAAAAATTAGTAGAATAACCAAAGCGTTATAGAGTTCAAACCTGCATGTACTATGGAAAAGAGAAATGTGCATGGTCAGGGAGGGGTGTGAATGGCTGGACAAGAACTGGTTAAATAAAAAATTTCGAGTGCATGTTTGCATGAAGGCAACTTCTTTGTCGCAAGTAAAATCAAGATGCTGAGCTTTCTATGATAAATATTAATTTATTTCGTGAAAACATAGATTTAGCCGGTGACAGTTCGTTCTATTAATCACAGTATTTTCATCCATGCATGGCTGGCAGATTAAAACAAAGTCACCAAACGCTTACTGCTTGATACACAGCTGAAGAGACGAGTTAAGAGGTGGAAATGTTGTATGGCTAGACATGACAGCTCCCTCAGCTGATCCTGGGACAGATGAAAGAGAAATTATCATCACATCGCCAGGTAATCACCTTAAATTAATGCGGTGTTGTCGCTTACTTAAAATCGGGAGTCGTGAAGGTGTCATGAATGCAAATGTCTCTGTGAGTCAGAGTCACTTGAGGATAAATTCTTCATCAAGAGTTGATTATCCTCTATAAGGGAACGTTCACATGATGGTTTCAGACACTGAAATTTCAGCGCTGAATCCGTTTCGTATACTTCTCCAAAAATCCAAGATTGTAAGCGCAGATTTCAGACAAGGATACAACACAGATTTTCCGCTCCCTATATACTATATGGTAGGTGCGGAATCCGCCTCAAAGAATTAACATGCCAGTTATTTTTCCGCGCTTACAAAAATCTGTCTCACTTCTGTCACTTTCTCCTTCTTGTAGATTGTAACTTGCGGGAGGTCTTCTCTCTCTGTACAGTGTTAGTCGTTTGTTGCCATGTACTTTGATTGATATGTGATATGAACCACCTTGATGTATGTGCCTGGATTAATGGGCTTTAAATAAATACGTATTTTTGGACTATAAGGCGACATAAAGCTATGTTTTTCAGAAATCAAAGGCGTGGCCGTGTTCAAGGTTTTCCGAGGATTTGTGAGCGTATTGAGTCACAAATCCGCGTGATAAGGGGGACGGGGGTGGGCCGGAGGGGGGGGGCGCCGTCCGGCCCCATAGCAATGCGCCGTAATAATGTGATATCATTTTCCCGCGGGGATTCGCGAGGGGGAGGAGCGAGGAATCACTGTTCTCTATGAGAGCAGTGGAACGTAATGAAGAGACGGATTGGTGCCGTACTGAACGCAAATCGGCGCGGGTACGGCGCAATCGTGCCAATAAGCCGTTCGTGACGAGCTTTTTGTCGAAAGTGTTGAATGAAGTTCGGCTTGCGGTCGAGCTTTGTTCATTTAATGTTGCCTAGCGCCTTATAATCAGTGCCTTATATATGAACCAAGTAGACTTAACAGGCCCTTGATATGGCCCTTATAATCGTATGGCGCCTTTGTCAAAAATATGGTAATAAGAATAATATAATAAGCATGGAAAAATAAGCACAGAAAATTCGGATCATATGAAATACAACGCAGTTTTACATAGGAACCAATGTAAAATGAACTTGTACTTGAACTTATAGTCGGTTTTTGACACTGTTTTGGAAGCGTAATCCACAGCAAATCCACGGCATAGCCACCTAGAAAAAAGCGGCAAAATCGGTTGTGTGAACATATCCTTATTGTGGTTTCACAAACAGCGTCTTTTGAAACAAGGTCACTGCAGTTTTTTATGCAGTTTTTGAACCAAAGCCACAAATGGATTCAAAGGGAATGAGATTGTAAAGGAAGGACCTACGCTTCTCCTTCCTACTAGACAGTCATAGAATAAGCCAGATTTATCACAGTGGCTCATGTTGTTTGATAAATCTATAGACACTGTTGTGTAATTTTTCAACACCTATTGGTTGAGCCAAAATTTTGCTGCAATTTTTTGCACACAATAGCCTATTGCAAATAAAAGCCCCTTATTGATGTGGCACAGCCCTTTACTAGTGTTGATCGAACCGTTCGAGAAAAGTTAAGTTTGAGTCAAACTTCATGATTTTTTAGAACGCGAGCCGAACCAAGCTTTTTACGGTACATTCCATTAAAATTCACGTTCGACACACCATTTTAAGTTTCACTTTTAACTGCTTCCTGCACTTTTGGCGGCCAGCCAGTCAGTGCAGAGCACAGAGGGAGGTCAAAAACGTCACTACTGAGGGTATAAGGGTCTCATTGGCTGCTAATATCACATGACCCTGTTATGTGTATGTCACTGTATTTCCTGATGAACATTTGCAGTTCTCTCTCTGTACTGAACGCACTGCTCTCTGTCAGTCTGCTCGCTTGCATGCATGCAGGCACACTATTTCTCAGCGATTTTAGCCAGCAAAAGATGCTAGTTAGATTAGTTAGGGTGGGGGGTAGAGCAAGCATAGGGAATCCTAGACAGCAATAGTTAAGGATTTTTATATTGCTGGCTGCATCTTTCCCATCTTTATTCTGAGTGCCCAAACAACTAGTGCAGAAGACACCGTTAGCAAATCTGCTATAAAAAGCAATCGCTTTTAAATACTGGTTTCTTGCGGCAAATTTGATTCCGTGCCCAAAAGTTCATTGTTCCAGTTTTGGGGGTAAAGCTTTTGCACAAGACACCGTTAGCAAATCTGCTATTAAAAAATACTAAGCCGAGACACCTAATTTTGCCACACTATTGGGAAAACTTATTGACTCGATGTATAAGCCTAGGTGGAAATGTAGCGGGCTACTGGTAAATTTCAAAATAAAAAGGATAACTGATAAAATTAATAGCAGGTTATAGGCATTTTAATGTACCACAGGCAGGTATAGGCAGGAATATATCTACCAATAGGCAGGGTATAGGAGGTTTAATGTCCCATAGGAGGTTTATGTCCCAATAGGCAGGTATAGCTGCAAATATATGTTCCCTTGGAGGTTTGGGAGCTAAATGTCTCATAGGCGGTTTTGGCGGGTATTGATTCCCCCGGCAGGATATGCCCCCCATAGGCGGGTTAGGCAGGATATGCCCCCCTGGGCAGGAATAGGCAGTTAAATATCCCCCATGGCAGGTATAGGCAGGTGTATGCCCCCCATAGGTGGTATAGGCAGGTATATGCCCCCCTAGCTAGGTTAGCCGGGGTTTTTTAAAATAATAAAAATAAAAGTACTCATTTTTTTCGATGGCAAAATTTCGGGCACAGGCAAAAAGCCAGCACCCCAATGTGCGGAAATTTGGGGGAAAGCGAAGTCTGGGGGGTTTCCGGAGGTTTTTGCGGAGCGGGAAGTACTCTCTGCTCCCAATAGTTCTTAAGTGTATGCGCCCCCGGGGAGCACTACGTGAAGCGCCCGGCCCTGGACCATGGGCATCGCCCGGAGCGACGGTGTTTGGGTATTAAAACCCGGGGAAGGCTTTTTCAGTAATTTTTTGTGTGGAAAACCGGCTTATCTCGCGTATATAGGGTTTAAAATTTTAGTGAAAAGGTAAAAAAAAAAAAAAAAAAAAAAAAAAAAATAAAAAAAAGGGGTTTTAAAATAAAAGAAAGGGGTTTTGAAATTAAAAATCTTTTTCACCTTTCATCATTATTAAAAATTCTCTACCATTTTAGTTTTAGCTGCGACCTTACTGATCCATAGTGTACAGCTCATCTTTAGGAGATCAGACCAGTGATGAGAGCTCCTCAGTCCTGGCAGCACATGCTTAGACATCACCTCTCCTCTCAGGCAGCTGCTATCAGTATCTTCCCAGCTTAGTAATCACACACACTCACTGCTGAGCAAGTGTTCAACCCCAGGCGTTGTCATTATACTCCCGTCCTCTGTGCTCCTTAGTAATTAATTAAACATTGAAAATAAAGGGAAAAAAAACCTCAATCAAGGTATGTGCACTGAGAAAAAAATCCACATGTTTGGTTCCTGCAGGGATTTGAATCTAGAATCACTATGCTGGAAGGCAGAAGTACTAGCCATTCAGTTACATTTTAGCTGTGGGGAAAGACATGGTGTTGTCATCCTGCTGCAATACAATACATGGAAATCCCTAAAGAAGCATTTATGCTATCTATCATACATGAAACAACTTTGAGATTCTTGGTTCACATGTTTTTTATCATAAGATGCTTAAGCCACCCACAAAATTACAATGTGATCTCAGGTCGGGTGGTCCTACACTATCCTTACCTCTCAATAGAGCCAAATTCAGGCCTCTCATTGGGTCAACCGACCTCCATTATCCAGAGAGAAAGAAATAAAAAAAAAACACCAACCTTGCAAGCTGCACTCATATAACAGCCTGTGAAAAGTGGGTGGGGTGCAGGAAACCAAAATGGAGGCATCCCTTCCTCCCTATATAGATTAAAAGCAATATATGCCAAATACAACGTATAGTTCTGCACACACAAAAAAAAAAAAAAAACACAATGTTAAACTGGGTGACACTGTCAGATTTGCGTCATATATATATATATATATATATATATATATATATATATATATATACACGCACAACATTAAATATGTCATCCTGCTGCATCACATGACGTGCAGTTCAAACAAATCACACACACACCCTTTTGAGCACACTGAAAGCTGAAGCTGGATAAAACAGGCATGAAATGCCTTTGTGGTAAAACCCCTTTAATGCAAAAGGATAGCCTGTGTCTGCAGAACACTGCTCCCCAAGGCTTGAAACACACAGCATAGGACAAAACGTCGGAAAGCCATAAGCTTTTTGTCCAATGCACGACCGCGTTTTTTTTCCCACTGTTTTAGTTTTTTTGCCGTCGGCCCGTACAATTGACTGTACAGGAAACCAACGGCAAAACGCAGAACGCTGGAGGATTTTACAACATATTCCTAAATCCGCCGGCGCCAGAAAACAAGCTGAAAAAATGACCTGTGTAGACTACAGCTCGCTTTTTCTTATTAGTCTATGGACTTGATAAACGGTCAAATTTTCAGTAGTTTCAAAATACTAAAACTGCTGAAAATCTGACCGTTTTTATATGCTGTGTGCTTAGCCTAATTCCACAAATAATGAACACTGCCCCCTTCAACATATTTCACCACTAGACGAGGCGTCTATAGGAGTTTGCGGAGCAATATGCTGGCAGACCCTTGAAGTCGCCACATCTAGTGGCAAAACATGTCAGGACGACAGTGTTAATTATTTTAGTTAGCGCATTAATGTGGTGTGGTGTTAGGCTATGTTCACACGGTGTATTTGCAGGGCGTAATTACGCCCCGCAATTACGCCGTGTGACCGGGGCCGGGGCGGGAGCGGGGGACTGAGCAGGGGGCCGGCACTTCGCCGGCCCATAGACTTGAATTGCCCGCGGCAACGTAATCCATAGTTCTCTATGAGAACTGTGAATTACCGTAATGAATGGGCCGTTTTCGGCCCGTAATTGGCGCACTTCGGCGCGTAATTACGGACTGAAATACGACCCATTTTAAGCCGTGTGAACATAGCCTTTAGGGAGCAGTGTACTGCAGACACAGGATACCTCTTTGCATTGACAGACAGACGTTCGTTTTTAATTTGTATGCTTTGGCACACATCAATTGACTTACTTAGTATACACTCTTTTAGTAGGTCTTTTCATTAAAAGATAGATTTTAAAACTAGTAATAAATCTATAGGATGGTAGTTGGGAAATATGGTAATTATTTGCCTGAGGCAATCTAAGATTTATATGGGTGAATACACACAAGACAGATTTGCTGCAGATTTTCCTTGTGGATTTGCCCATGGAAAATCCACAGCAGATTACAGAACCAGCCATGTGAATGGAATTTAAAGGGGTTGTCTCACTACATCGATTCATCTTACCTCAGTCCTGTTTTCTTGTTTTCATTTTGAATTCAGAGGCGTGTTTAATGACTTCTACTAGGCTGCAGTAGAAGCCAGGTCTGTTGCTATATTATCCAGTGCTGGCAGCCTATCAGGAGAGATTGAACAGGTCTGTAGCCATAGTAACCAGTGCTGGCAGCCTTTCATGAGAGATTGAACAGGTCTGTAGCTATAACGACTTGAGGAGCTAATGGAGCTTATACAAGAGAGTATATCTAGAAATAGGTACAATACTGTTAATGGACATGTATTGCAAAGTGACTTGTTTTTGCAAGATCTTTAACTTAAAAAGTAATCCTTGTAATGAGGCAACCCCTTTAAACATTCATAGACTATTCTTAAAAGGGTTGTCTGGCTCCTGGTAGCCCCATACGTCTATACTGACCTCCCTCCCCTCCTCCGTTCCACAGATGGCTCTCTCCAGTCATCTGCTTACCTTGTTCTTCTTCATGTCACCTCTGCAGTCACTCATTGGCTGCAGCGGTAACATGCCATAAGCTACTATCACTGTTCAGAGTGCTGACATTAGACAATAGCATATGACCGTCGCAGCCAACCAGCGGCTGTAGCCATGATGTCCCATTTGGAAGAAGACCAGAAGAAAACAGAACAGCAGCAGAGAGTGAGGATGGCGCAGCGCTGGTTTCAAGGTGAGAGGAAAGGTGAGCATACATTTTTTGGACTTTAATAGGGCAGCAGTAATGGTAATAAAATAATAAAAAAATTAACTAGACTACACCTTTAAAGATATGCCATCAATGTACATTTACGAAAAGCTGCTTAAAGGCTACACACCAACACCATCGATTGTTACACAATTTTATTGTTTCCTGTGTGGAGAAAAACATTTCAGAAGAACGTATGAAAAAAAAAATTATGACATTTTTGACACTTTTTTTTTTAGTTGGTTGCAACGTTGTTTTTCACATACTAAAACATTTTACTGGAAAAAGTCTACAGATCTAAACCTGCAGTGTACATATGGAAATGAATAGCCTACTGTTATCAGTCCTGACAGCATCTATGTTGGTATGTAACCAAGTCTGAAATATTCCATCATCAGTCTTCATCATCCCCAGCACCGGGAATACTACTCTCCCATCATTGTAATGCTTTCGGACACTTTCTGTTCTTCGACTTTCATGCAGTCGTCATTCTACCAGGAGCACACTGGATACAAGGCATGAGCGTACACACGTATAGTATTCATTCAACCTGTAAAGCTTTGTTACCTAGCCCCAGCAGCTCACCATATTGTTAATACTCCATGGTTTTAGTGAGTATTCAATCAGTATGAATAGGTGAGGTGAAGGTGTTATGTTACCGCACTGCAACAACAAAGAGGTCTTAAATGTCAGCAGCATACAAGCTGTGAAGTTTAGTTGCAAAGTTAACATTTCTTGTTCCAGCGGGAGTTGGGGGGGGGGGGGTCACCTCCTTTCTGGCAGAGACAATACTGCTCTACCAGCGGCATTGTTGCTGAGAAATATATGCCATATGTTGTTTGCCATGTTATGTTTCAAACTTTGGCTCTGTAACAATACTTCCATTAGTAAAGCAAAAAACACAAAGTGAGTGTAATTTTTTTTACCATCCACAAATTATTCATTGACTCCCAAACTCCTTATTTTAAACAAGGAATGGTTTAAAGGGAATGTTCATCAAAAATTACTTATTTTTTTAAGTCACGTTTTTATGTTAAACACATTTTTTAAGAATTTTTGGTTACATTTTTTTTAAAATTGTCAATATCAATTTCAATATTTTTTAATAATTCTTAAGTCCTGCAGTTTTCACTTTGGCCACTAAGCCGAATAATAGTCTAACACTTCATTTTCTGTAGAGAAAGATTCTCATTGTCTGCTCCTTATCAGCACAAAGAGGGTCAAACTAAAAGGGAGACACCAGTGTAATAGATAACACAGGATCCCCCAGTCACAAGAGGAGATCTCACATTTTTCCCCCTTTCACCTCCCTGCACATTGACTTCTTTCAAGGTCGCAGAGCATCCCTGTGAAAACTCTCCTGTAGAAGTTAATGGGACTGAGTCAGTTTTAAGTCTCCTATGTGCATGAAGCTTACTGTAAAGCTTTCTCTCTGACTGTTTTTAAAGCAGTGTAAACAAGGCCTGGTGGCCAAAGTGAAAACTGCAGGAATTATTAAAAAATATTGAGTGATATAAAAATAAAAAAATAAAACCAAAAATTTCCCTAAAAAGTGTTTTTTAACATAAAACGGGACTTAAACAATGACTCATTTTTTTATGACACATTCCCTTTAAGTAGCAATTCCCCAATTTAGGGCCACATGTATGAACTGGCTTTACGCCTGTTTTCTGGCGTATCCTGCGCCTCACCGGCCCGAATCCCCTGTCGGACGCAGGGATGCGATGTTAGGCGCAGCGTTCGCCACTTTCCAGCTGCACCCGCTTGAAGGGGCGGGCAAATGGGCGCAGTGTGGCGTTCGGGGTGGGACGCGGCGTGCTAGAAAACTCCGAGGCATGAAACGATCGGAGTCGGCAAAGTGCGGCGCATTGGCAGCGCTCGGCAGCTCCGACAGGCAGACCTGGTTGATTCTGGTCTAAATGCTCCGCGGGGGCGAAGTGAAGCGAGAACGGAACATGAGGGGAAACATAGAAGATCGTATCAGAAATCTCGGCTCTCAGCTCCGTGCGGCATGGAGTATGAATCCAGAAAATCGCCTTTATTAGTCATAAAACATTCTTGGAAAAAGAGCTCAAACCTTAAAAATAAAAAATACATAAATAAAATCACTTTCCAAAAATCTAGAACAGCACAACATCAAGAATTAGGATATTGGAAATTGCCGGGAAATACAGTAATTCGAATTCTGAAAGCACTTCTCATTGGTCGGCATAAACCGGCCAATCAGAATAGGAGCGACAGTGAACCATTAAAACCTATGGATAAATATAGACAAATCAAATTCAAAGGTTGGACAGTTCAAAATACTGTAAAAATGCAGAAAAGAGCTGCATAAAATTTCTTTATTTTCGTTGCACCCATACTATTGATCCTTGGCTAACGAAAATAAAGAAATAAACATGATTTTATTGAATTAATATTTTTTTTCTTTACCCCCATATTATTGATCATTTTATATACAGATCGTAAACTTTGGAGATTATCATTTGATTTCGGCCAAGTACAGTTTTAATCCAGATTGCTTTAAAGAAAACCCATAAGAGCGCGCTCGCTCTCCCTTTTGGTCCCAAATAACCGGCCTCTTTTTAAATTAGCCAATCACAAACAGAGCTTGCTCTGCATTTCTTTTCCCCATAGAACTCTATGAGAAAGTAGCTCGCGCTCTGATTGGCCAGGATAGCCAAGCCCCCGCTAGCTCAACCAATCAGCTCTTTTTTGCCTTTTTACTGTATTTTAAACTGTCCCGCCTTTGAATATGATTGGTCAATATTTCTCCATAGGTTATAATTGGTCCCTGTCGCTCCTATTCTGATGGGTCAATACTCCTTCATAGGTAAGAATGGGCCACTGTCACTCCTATTCTGATTGGTTGGTTTCTGCCGACCAATAATAATTATAATAATAATAATCTTTATTTATATAGCGCCAACATATTCCGCAGCACTTTACAATATAGAGGGAATAAGCACAGACAAACCAGACATTACATCATAAAAAGCTACGTACAAATCAGACACGCGGTGTGAGGGCCCTGCCGCAAGAGCTTACAATCTATTAGGTGTAAAGGGTGAAAAAAAAGGGTTTCAAGTGCTTGGTTTTACAATGGTCCAGCCATGTTACATAAATATGGGTAGTATACATAAAAAGTGGATTAACCTGCCATCCCCAAACCCTACATCTATATACAGATAAGTGCCTGTGGGTGCCAAAGTGCAGGAAGGACGAATATGTGACAGAATTTGGGGGGTTAACCATTAGGGATCTTCATAGGCTTGTCTAAGAAGATGGGTTTTCAGAGCACCCTTAAAACTGCGAGGGTTGTGAGTGTGCCTGATCACATGGGGGAACATGTTCCCCGAGAAACTGGTGCAATACGTGCGAAATTGTAGACGGCATGGGAGGTTCGGATGAGTGAGGTGTGAAGTCTTTGATCAAATAGTAGAGCGGAGAGCCCGAGTAGGGTGGTAGACAGAGATGAGGGAGGAGATGTAGGGGGCGCAGCACTGTGGAGAGCTTTTTAGGTGAGAGTTGATTAGTTTATGTTGTATTCTGTAATGAATAGGGAGCCACTGCAGAGACTAACACAGGGTTAGAGGCATCAGTATAGCGGCTGGAAAGAAGACAAGCCTGGCTGCTGCATTCAGGACAGATTGGAGAGGGGAGAGTTTACAGAGAGGGAGACCGATAAAGCAGGGAGTTACAGTAGTCAACACGAGAAAGAATAAGAGCACAATGAGAGTTTTGGGCTGTTCCACATGAAAATGGACGGATTCGGGAGATGTTCTTGGGGTGCAGATGACGGGAGTGGAAAGGGTTTGGGTTTTAATGGGGTGGGGTCAGATCGGTTGTAAAAACCCCAAGAAGCGGGCCTGCTGCCTAAAATGGTGGTGCCACACACACACAGAGAGTTAGCAGGGTGGGGGGGTTATAGTGGTGGGTAACCGATACCGAGGGGGGTTTTTCCCGGAATACATGAAATAAGACAAAGAAAACGACTCCAACACCGTCAGAACGGTTTGTTTTACGATTTTTTTTGGGGAAAAAGATGGGGAACAGATCCCCAAAAAACAAATTTAAAATATTATATGGGGCCCCTTTGGGTGAAAAGCGCGCCACCCGAAATGTACTCCTGGGTGCCTGGAGCTTTTCCCAACCGTGGGGGCGAAAGGCCCATAACCCCCCTTTCCTTTTTTAAAAGAAGCACCCAAAGGGGAAAATTGTTGTTGGGGGTTTTAGGGGCTCGTGTGCAGACAGCATTAACAGCATTAAAGCTTAAAAAATTTACCACTTTCCCCCCAAACACACATGCACCAAAAATTTCCCTCACAGATGAACCCTTCAAGAGCAACGGGTGAAGAAAACCTCCCAAATCTGAACAAGGGGGTAATTTGGAAACCCCTTTGGGCCTTTTAATGGCCCAAAAATCCCAAACAAAATCAGGCCTTCTCCCAGTCCTGGCCGTTGGGTGCCGCATCCGCTGAGGTCCCCAAAAATGGCCGAATTCCGTCCTATCCCTTTGGATGAAGTGGGTATCTGGTGCGACAGTTTCCCCTCATCTTGGGAGCTTGTCCCTTTTTGTCCCGGAGTTCTCTCTCTCCTCTGCGTGGCTGTTCATGTGCAGTCCTATACCCTTTCCCTCATTTGCTTTAAGGAAAATGTTATGCAGGGTGATGGGATTTTGTTTGGGAAAACACAGGGGGCTGTCCCCTATCCCACGTGGGGTGATAGAAGTTAAAGTTTTAGTGGGGTTTTGTTTCAAGGGAAAAGGGGACTGATGTCAAGACAGCGGCCAACATGCACTGGGGGTTTTTGTAAGGGCAGGATTGTTTTTCCGGGAAAGGGGGTGAAATATTTTGATGTCATCAGCGTAGAGATGGAAAGGAAGCCCAAATCTTTTAAAGGTTTTTTCCAATGGGGGCGGGTTAGGGGGGAAAAAGGGGAAAGGGACCAAGAACGATCCCTGGGGAACTCCAACCGCAAGAGGAAGAGGAAGGGGAAGAACCAAAAAAATGAGACACGGAAGAAGGGGCAGAGAGGTGGGACGAAAAACCAAGCGAGAGGGGTTGTCCTGGAGGCCAAGGGTTTGCTGAGCATGTTGGGGAGAAGGTGGTGATAAAACATGCCCAAATGCTGCAGGAAATTCCAAAAAGAGAAGAAGCAGCAATGAGAAATTTTACCCTGAGATTTTTGCGGTTGGGAAAGGTCATTAGAGACTTTTGAAAGACCCTTTTCCCGTGGATTTGTAGGTGCGGAAACCTGATTGCAGGGGGTCAAGAAAGAGTTAGCAAAAGAATAGGGGTTTAGGCGAGAGTAAAACCAACCCTTTTTTCCGGGAGTTTAGAGAAAAGGGGCGGGTTAGAGAGACCAATGAGAATGGGCTTAAAAAATTTTAAATTTACGGAAATTTCCCCGGGAAATTCTTTTTTAATTTGGAAATTCCTTATGTTGCGCTGGGTTTTGGGAGACAAAAAACGTTGTTGGGGATTTAATTAAATTTATTTTTTAAGAATTTTTTCAGCTCTTTTTCAGAGAATATTTACACCTAATAAATTTATGATTTTTTTAATCATACTCCTCCCGGGCACGCGCTAAAGGGGCCGAGATTGCATTGCCCCGATCTCTCCATAACTACAATGGGACAAGTAGCTTTGGCTCTGATTGGCCGGGAATTACCAAGTCAAACCCTAGCTCAACCCCAAACGGGTCTTTTTTCTGCCTTTTTACTGTATTTGAACGTCCCCCCTTTTATTTTGATTGGTTCAAACTTCTCCATAGGGTTTTTAATTTGGGCACGCCCCTCCTATTCTGATTGGTTGGGTTCCCGCCCACCAAAGAAATAAACTTACAGAATTTTTAAATTTCTGTATTTCCCCCGGGAAATTTTTAAAAACCTAAATTTCCCCATGTAAAACCCCCTTTTTGGATTTTTGGAAAATTTATTTTATTTTTGTATTTTTTTTTTTTTTAGGTTTTCCCGCCTTTTTTCCCGAGAAAAGTTTTTAAAGCCTTTATAAAGGGGTTTTTTTAATTTAAAACTCCGCCCCAAAAAAATTTTTTTTAATGAATTTTCGCTGTTTTTCCCGCCTGTCTCGAATTTGGAAAAACATGTTTAGGCCAGTCCTTTCGCCCTAAGTCCCCACGCCCCCACACACTGGCGAGGCCCCGGCGGGCTTTTCCCCGCATTAAAGAGCGCACCTCCTCGGGGCGAATATTTTGGCGCAGCCCGCACTGCGGGCCCAAGTCCCCCCACTGCCCCCCAAAACCCGGCGAGGCCGGAGGGCTTTACATGAAAAGTATGACGCGCCCCAGTTTTCCTGTGCAAAAATTTTGCAAAAAAAACTGGGGAAAAGGGGCGCCCCGACGTGGGGAGCTTCAAAACATGTCCCCCCCCCCCCTTTGTGTTTTTTCCCGAGTTTTCTCCCCTTTTACCTTCCCTTTCGTTTTGCAGGACTTTTTCCAGGGGTTTTTTTCTACCAAACTGTCCCGTCATTTTTTACAGACTGTGGCATGTCAATGAGTTCCAGGCCAGAGACTACTAGTTTCATCAGGGTGGCAACCTTGCTTATGAAGAAAAATAGATGTATGTAGAATCCTATTGGCATTGCTACATGGGAGAAATTTAGCAAATAATCTCTATCACAGAAGGAAAAAAAAAATTTAAACTTGTTTTTTGCCAACTATTAAAATTTTGCAATCCTGTAAGTCAATGTACAACCCTTTTTAAAAGGGGGGCTGTCCAAATGGGGTTTTTGGGTCGAAAACAAGATATGATAAAGGAGAGAACTGGGCCCCCTGGTCCCATATAGATTTATAGGATTTGGCGCAGGATTTCCAAGTGAAAAAGAAGAGAAAATACTAAACGGACTCCTTAAGAGACAATAAGAGTCCTGCTTATCCTGCCCACATACAGTGATTAATAGCTTTTTCCCAATCAGTGTGTTTTAAAAAAAAACAAACTGGGCAGTCACTTTAAAGGGGGGCAGGGTCAAACAGTACTTTCAAAACTTTTAAATTCCCCACTTTTACAGATTTTTTTCTGCTTTTTTACTCAGAAAGTCAGCATCAAATAATAAACCATATTTTTCGGACTATAAAGCTAAGTCCACACAACATATGTCAAAATGCCGTCCAAAAAAACAAACGGGGAATTTTTGACATTGGGTGGACAGGACCCCCGGATTTTTTGGGACAAATTTTCGCAAAAGGCCCCGGTTTTTTTTTCGGGTTTTGGGCCCGTTTACCCCCTACTTTTCAATTTAAAAGTATGGGGGTGACGGGAAAAACTGAGCGTTAAATTTCCCGCGGTTTTTACAACATGCTGCAAAATTCTGCCCCGGGTTTAAGACCTGACGTTAAAAAAAAACGTTATGTAAAAGACTACAGCACAGTTTTTCATTGCTGTCAAAGCAGCACAGAGTTTCCATCAATTTTTTAGTGGGTTTCCCAAAAAAAAGAAAACCACTGAAAATACGATGGTATTTCGGGGCTCTGGAAAAACAAAGCCTAAGCGCACTAAATTTTTCCCCCCAAAAATTTTGGGGGGAAAAATAGGGTTTCTTTTTAGCCCAATTTCATATCTAGGTTGAAAACCCACGGCCGGGTTTTCCCCTAGCAACACTCCTCTCCCAAACCTCCTGCTGGTCTGAGGGGGAAATGTGTACAGCGGTGGCCGGCGACTGACCAGTACAGCTGGTAGCTGCCGCTAACAGCAGGGATGGGATAGAGCTGGCTCTGTCCCGCGTTAACCCCTTTAGGGCGCCGCAATGATAAACAGCCCGCGGCATCTAGGGGAATGGGGGCCCCGTGCACGGGACCTTTTTTCCCCCATCCATAACCCCCCCAAAACACGTAATTTTCAAGGGGATGATCGATTGTTTTTTTAAAAAAAGGGGGAGCAAGAAGCCTCATGCGGCTTCTGCAACTCCTGTATGTACACCTTCAAAACCCCCCAAAAACAGGGTTTTAAAGGTAAGAATTTAAAAAAACAATAACCGTAGAAAAACAGTACTTCTGGGTATAGGGCAAGGGTTTTTCTCCCCTTTGGGTCAAGTATCCCGGGGGCAAAATATTTTAAAGTAAAAAAAAAAAAAAAAAAAAGTAAAAAAAAAAAAGTTTAAATCACTCCCTTTGCTGTTTTACAAATAAAAAAGTTACACATAATTGTTATCGCCACGTCCGTAAAAGTCCAATCTATTAAAACATAACATCATTTATCCCATATGCTGAATACCATAAAAGAAGAAAAATTCTAAACTCCAAAATTGAGTTTTTTTTTTGGTAATTTCATATCCCCAAAAAATTGGAATAAAAAGTAGACCAAAAATCGCAATCTAATCCCAAAATGTTACCAATACAACACATCAGTCCAAACTTGACTTAAATTTTTTCCCCCTATTATCCACCTCTGGAAAACTAGGGCGCGTCTGTAAAGAGTCCGCATAAATGGTAATCCTATATGTCACAGAGCTCAGCCTCTGTCCTCTATCATATAACCCTATATATCACAGAGCTCAGCTACTCTCTTCTATTATATAATCCTATATAAACGACCAAAACGTGTGTTCTATTGTTTTTCTTCCTATGCCTCCCACCGAAACAGAATAAATAGAACAAGAGAAGAAGAGGGTGGAGGGACAGACAGGCGCCCGGAAATAGTGTAGTAGTTCACTTAACAAATTGGAGTATCCAATAAATTCAAAAGTGCTCACCTGAAGCCAGTTGTACAATATATGGCACAACACCTATAGTCACATTTGTAGCAAAATCCGACTGACAAGCTGCTGGTACCTCCACTGGCCACTCGTGCATGCACTCCCACACACAGAGCAGGAGGAATATATAACTGTGTCTCTGCAACTGATTTCAGTTTTGCAAACAGATAGAGGTTCAACTAGCGCTCTTCAGTTTTAAAAGCGTCCTTCCATAGGGTAACAAGAAGGGGCACAAATCCTCATTAAAGATATGAGAATTTATTTAAATGGAAGGACGCTTTTAAAACTGAAGAGCGCTAGTAGAACCTCCTATCCTGTTTGCAAACTGAAATCAGTTGCAGAGACACAGTTATATAATCCTAAAAAACATGAATAGCACAGCTCCTGCTCCTCATTATATAATCCTATATATCACATGAGCTCACTTCTCTCTTCTATCATATAACCTCTATATATCACAGAGCTCAGCTTCTCCCTCTATCATATAACCCTAAATATCACAGAGCTCAGCTTTTCCTCCTCTATTATAAACCCCTATATATACACAGAGACTCAGCTTCTCGTCCCCCCTTATCATAAACCCTATATATCACAAAGCTCAGCTTCTCACCTCTATCACATACACCCAATATATCACAAGAGCTCAGCTCCTCTCCCTCCCTCAATAACCCTATATATCACAGAGCTCAGCTCCACTCCCTCTATCATATAACCCTATATATCACAGAGCTCAGCTCCTCTATTATCATATAACCCTATGCATCACAGAACTCGGCTTCTCTCCCTCTAGCATATAACCTTATAATCACAGAACCTCAGCTCCTCACCCACTATCAAATAACCCTATATATCACAAAGCTCAGTCTTCTCTCCTCTATCATATAACCCCTATAAAATCATAGAACACATCTCCTCTCCTCGATCATATACCCTAAAATCATCAGAGGCTCCCGCTTCTCTCTCTCCTCTGTACATATATCCCTACATATCACGAGCTCAGCTTCTCTTCTCTATCATATAACCCTATAAATCACAGAGCTCAGGATTCACTCCTCTATCATATTACCCTATATATCTCAGAGTTTTTTGCTTCTCTCTCGATCCATATAACCCTATTTATAACAGAGCTCGCTTCTCCTTTAACATAAAACCTTATATACTACCAGAGCTCAGCTTCCTCTCCTCTATCATAATTAACCCTATAATTACACAGAAGCTCAGCTTCTCTACTCCTATCATATAACCCTAGATTTCACAGAGTTCAGCTTCTCTCCTCTAACATATAACCCAACTATCACAGAGCTCATCACCTCTACTCTATCAAAGTAACCCAATATATCACAGAGTTCCGCTCATTCCTCTAATCATATCACCCTAAATCACAGAGCTCAGCATCTCTCCATATATCATATAACCCTATATATCACAGAGCTCAGCTTCTCTCCTCTGTCATATAATCCTATATATCACAGAGCTCAGCTTCTCTCCTATATCTCATAACCCTATATATCAGAGAGCTCAGCTCCTCTATCATATAACCCTATATATCACAGAGCTCAGCTTCTCTCCCTCTATCATATAACCCTATATATCACATAGCTCAGCTTTTCTCCTATCATATAACCCTATATATCACCGAGCTCAGCGTCTCTCCTCTCTCCTATAACCTATATATCACAGAGCTCAGCTTCTGGCCGCTATCACATAACCCTTTATATCAGGGTCCCCAACCGGCCGGTCCGCGACGACGGCAGCCCCCGGGCCTTAGCGTATCCCCTGCCAGGTCCCGCTGCCCCGGACCAAGCTAAACATGATGCCGGCAGCCCAGAGACTTTAGTCGGGGCGTTCGGCTCTGTCTGCGGGCCGGCTGTAATCCGGCCCGCGCAGCACCTAAGCAGCTGTGCACATTGTGCGGCTACAACCCCTACACAAAAAAGCAGGAGCGGTGCATTACCGCCCTGCTTTCCCTCTCGCTGTAGATGCAACGATGAGCGGCGCAGGGAGTGTGATGCACAGTGACGTCACACCCCCCACGCCGCTCGTGCTGTCGGCTGCAGGGAGAAAGAAGTCACGGCCGAGATCCGGGAAAGATGATTGACTACTACTCACAATCTTTTAATTTATATTTTTATTTTATTGTCCCTGGTCTGCCTACTGGGGGCAGCTATCCTTACTGGGGGCATCTATCACTCTCGGGGGCACCTATCATTACTGGGGGCAGCTATCATTACTGGGGTAGCTACATTACTGGGGGCACTATCACTACTGGGGGCAGCTATTATTTACTGCTGGGGGCATCTATCACTACTGGGGCAGCTATCATTACTGGGGCACCTATCATTACTGGGGGCAGCTATCATTACTGGTGGCAGCGATCAATACTGGGGGCAGCTATTATTACAACTGGGGCAGCTAACATTACTGGGTCAGCCCTATCACACTCCTGGGGCAGCTATCACTACTGGGGGCAGCTATCTAACACTACTGGTGGCAGCTATCACTACTGGTGGTAGCTATCATTACTGGGGGCAGCTATCACTACTGGGGCAGCCATCAATCTGGGGAAAGCTATCACTACACTGGGGGCAGCTATTCATTACTGGTGGTAGCATATCATTACAGGGGGCAAAGCTATCATTACTGGGGGTAGCTATCATTACTGGGGGCAGCTATTAATACTGGGGCAGCTACATTACACACTGGGGCAGCTAGCATACTGGGGTCGAAGCTATACATTACTGGGGAAGCACATTTCCTGGGGGAAGCTATCAAACATTACTTGTGGCAGCTATCAACTACTGGGGGCAGCTATCACTACGGGCGAAAGCTATCATTACTGGGGGTAAAGCAATCATTACTGGGGGGTCGCTATCAATTACTGGGGGCACAAATCACTACGGGGCAGCTAACACAACCGGGGGCAGCTATCATTACTGGGGGCAGCTATCAATACTTGGGGGCAGCTATCACTACTGGGGGCAGCTATCATTACTGGGGGCAGCTATCATTACTGGGGGCAACTATCATTACTGGGGGCAGCTATCATTACTGGGGCAGCTAACATTACCTGGGGCAAGCTATCACTACTGTGGCAGCTATCATTACTGGGGCCAGCTATCATTACAGGGGGCAGCTATCACTACTGGGGGCAGCTATCATTACTTGGGGCAGCTATCACTACTGGGGGGCAGAGATCTATCAAACCTGGGGGCAGCTATCATACTGGGGGCAGCTATCACTACTGGGGGCAGCTATCTATCATTACTGGGGGCAGCTATAAGTACTGGGGGCAGCTATCACTACTGGGGGCAGCTATCTATCACTACTGGGGGCAGCTATCAATACTGGGGGCAGCTATCACTACTGGTAAAGCTATCATTAACTTGGGGGCAGCTATCACTACGGGGGCCGCTATCTATCACAACTGGGGGCAGCTATCTATCACTACTGGGGGCAGCTATTGTGTCATTATCACTACAGGGTCAGCTATGTATCACTATCACTACTTGTGGGCAGCTATGTATCACTACTGCGGGGTCAGCTATGTTCCATTTATCACAACAGGGGCAGTTCTACCGCGTTTCCCCGATAGTATGACACCTCCCGATTAGTACGACTATTCGGGGTGTCGGGAGGTCGCTCTATGTAAGACGTACCCCCGAATGTTAATACGTAGTCCCCCCCCCCCCCCCCCCCCCCTGCGCTCGGCGCTGCGATGCCCGGGCGCCGACAGGGCTTTCAGCTATAAATGGCTGCTCCTCAGGGAGCGCATATAACTGACAGCCGATTACAGCGCACAGTGTCCGGGCGCTGCGCTGGCCCGGGCACTGTCCGCAAATTCTTTTCTTTCACCTACATGCGAACTCCTCCGGAGCGCATATAAGTGAAATGGATACCACTGCGGAGTCATAGAGCGAGCGCTCCGTGCTCCCAGTGGCCACCGGTGCGCCGCAGACTTGCGGCTGTCCGGACTCCCCTCCCCGGCACAGGTCAGCGTGATGTCATCACGCTGCGTGCGCAGCCTGAATAGACGACCACCTCTGCCAGTGCCGGCAGAAGATAGAGCAGAGCGTAGACCGCGGGAGACGGGAGCAGCGGAGATCCAGGTAAGTGGGGGAAAAATTGTTTTATTTTTTTTATTTTGAAAAATCTATTGCCTACAGCCTGCCTATACCTGCCACAGCTGCCTATACCTGCCTTATACCAGCCCTACAGCTGCCTATACCTGCCTACAGCGCCCTATATACCTGCCTACAAAGCTGCTATAACCTGCCCTATCATCTGCCTATACCTGCCTTATACCTGCCTATACCTGCCTTTATACCTGCCCTACAGCGCCTAAACCTGCCCCTACAGCGCCTCTACCATGCCTCTACAGCCTCCTATATCTTCCTACAGCTGCCAATAACCCAGCCTTAAAACTGCCCTACAGCTGCCCTATCACCTGCCTACAGCCGGCCCTATACCTGCCTACAGCTGCCTATACCTCCCAACAGCTGCCTAATACCTCCCTATAGCTTGCCCCCTAAAATCCCTGCCTTATACTGCCTATACCTGCATTATACCTGCCCTACAGCTGCCTATAATACCTGCCCAAACATCTGCCTATACCTCCCTACAGCTGCCTAAACCTGCCCTACTGCTGGCTGCCTATACCTGCCTACCGACTGCCTCTACCTGCCCTATACTGCCTACAAGCCGGCCCAAATACCTGCCTACAGCTGCCTATACCTGCCATATACCTGCCAATATAAGACATACCCCGAAAGTAAGACATAGTGGGACTTTTGGGGGTAAAAAGAAAGTAAGACGCTGTCTTACTATCGGGGAAACACGGTATGTGTCATTATCACTACTAGGGCAGCTATGTTTCATTATCACTACTGGGGGCAGCTATGTTTCATTATCACTACTGGGGGCAGCTATGTTTCATTATCACTACTGGGGGCAGCTATGTTTCATTATCACTACTGGGGGCAGCTATGTTTCATTATCACTACTGGGGGCAGCTATGTATCACTATCACTACTGGGGGGCTATATTTATTATTACAGGGGGCATATATCTCTATAATGACAGAGCTGATTACATATGTATATTATATACATGTATAATGCTGACCCACAGAGCTGATCAATATTACTGCAGACTGATTATCAGCTCTGTGGGTCAGCATTATTAATATAATAGTGACCCACAGAGCTGACAATCAGTCTCCAGTTATAAAATACTTCCGAGGGGGAACCCTGCAGTTCCCTGGCCCAGCCCTCCCGGTATGTCGGACCTCGTGTAGTCAAGGAGCAGATCAGGAGCTCATATATCTGTGAGATAAGGTGAGAAGGCAGCTGAGGCCTCTCGCACATCTTCTCGAACGGGCGTAGATCCCTGTGCAGATTAAGCTTCTGTTTGTTTCTGGCATAAAAGTGTGCGATCTGCATAAACGTGAGCCAGTTAAGCGGCAAAGGACACAGCACAGATGACACTTCCTCCATCGCAAACAGCGATGAAGAAGAAGTGATGTCCCTGAACACTAATTGTTTTTTGACACTGAGTCTAGTTGCGGCTTTAGCCAGGTTCCCCAAGTCTAGAGCAGGGTTGTGTAGCACCGGAGTTAGAGGGCCGTCGGGGGTGAAAAGGTCCATACGCCCGCCATAGGCGCGCCAGGCAGACAGGAGTGCTGCACCACCAGTGGCAGGGCAAAGATATCTGTTTACGTAGGTCAGAAGCATGCAGCCAGGGGAGGCTAGACAAAGGCGCACCATAAATCTGTTCTTCCAAGTCAACCCAGAGTTTTGAGTCCCTACTGCGGAACCAATTAACAAATCGCCCTGCCACCGAGGCGACGTAGTACGCTTTAAGGTCTGGCAGGGCAAGACCACCCTCTTTTTTTGGCCTGATTAGTGTCGATCTCGCAACCCTAGGTTTCCTACCCGCCCATATGAAGTCTCGGAAGTGCTTGTCTAAGGATTGAAAGAAGGGCCTAGGCAACAAGAAAGGTATAGTCTGGAACAGGTACAACAATCTCGGCAACACGTTCATCTTAATGATGCTAACCCGACCCAACCAAGAAAAGTCCTTTTTATTCCACCGAGCCAGATCAGCCATGATTACACTCATCAGAGAGTTATAATTAAGATCTACAGTTAGCTGGAGGTCAGCGGGGATATTAACTCCTAGGTATTTAAAGGACGTGGTCGACCAGACAAATGGAAAATTAGCCTTTAATATGTCCACCATGTCGTCCCCCAGACCCAGACTGAGAGCAGTGCATTTATTTAGGTTTATTTTAAAGTTGGAAAAAGTTCCAAAGAGTCTCAGGGAGGCCATCAAGACCGGGAGAGTAATCAGGGGCTCCGTGACATATAGCAGGAGGTCGTCTGCAAATGCCGCACACTTATATTGGGCCTGTTGGAAAGTCACCCCACGAATATCTGGATTGCGTCTAATGTCTTGTAGGAGGCGCTCCATGACCAGCACGTAGAGAATGGGCGACAAAGGGCACCCCTGCCTGGTGCCATTTCGTATCTCCAATGGGGCGGACAATGAGCCATTAACTCTTATTTGGGCATGGGGGTTCTGATAGAGAGACATAATTCGTTGTATCATAAGGGGCCCCAGTCCAATATCTACCAGCGACGCTTGCATGAAGGACCAATCAACTCTATCAAACGCCTTTTCGGCATCCAGTGATAGCAACATACAGGGCACACCCCTCTTCTGCACTTGATGGATAATCGAAAATGTTTTCAGGGTGTTATTCCAGTTATAAAATACTGGTTACCGCATACGATACCCCTAAATGACACAGTATACACTTTATTGGGTTTTTTGTGTGTGTGATTCTAAACATCCAACCCCCTCCATAACCCCGCCCCTAATAACCACGCCCCCAATAACTCCACCCCCCACTGGGCCGTGGAAAAATTGTCGTGCATCAAACCGGTCCCTGGTAGAAAAAAGGTTGGGGACCGCTGCTTTATCACAGAGCTCAGCGCCTCTCTTCTGTCACATTCTGCTCTCAGATGGGGCAGCATAAGCTATCTGACAGCTTCCCTTTAATGAGCCTTTCAACATGTCTAGTTCTTAGGTTTATTGGCCATAGATCTATGGTATGGTTATTATCCCTTATGCAACCCTCTTTAAAGGGTGAGATAATTATTTACAGGGCAGCTATCTCCAATACGTTTGCTTACCTGGGCAGCAGGAAAGCCATGCCCTGCAATAGTGTTTGAATACCAAGTTAAACTTACTGCAACTAAAACTTATTGAGGGTTGTTAAAACTATGTTTCCCATGTACTAAAACTTGGGTTTGAAGAGCATTTTGCTGATCCTCAGAGCTTCTATTGATCTAACATTGATGGCTTACCTCAAGGACAAACCATCAAGGTCTGACTCTTGGAAACCCGTTTAGCAGCAAACTGCACCTTTGCCTCAGGTGAAAGAAATCTAAACTACATCGCTGGTCAGCAAGCTTGCCGACTGTTTGCAATAGCATGCATAAGAGTGGTGAATGCACTGCCACACTGTAATACAATCTATAACTCGGGATCAGAAGTAATAATTCTAAAAAACAAGATAGAATTGGAAATTCAAGAAATTAGGTAGGATACATAGTGGGAAGGTAAGGAAGATACTGTATTCCACACAGGACCAAGAGGTCTCAAATGTCACACTGAATTCAGAGAAAATAAGGCTGCAGTTGTGGGACCAGAAGGGAATCCTCCATATCCTGCCTTCAATGAGACAACAAATGTCATACCGTAATTTCCCAAGAGAAGCTATGTTGCCTTTCTTTAGAACATTGGTCATCATGTCATGGCTCTCTAGTTGGAGGTTGTAGCTTGTGGAGAGCCACAAGATCTAGACCAGGGGTGTCAAACTGCGGCCCTCCAGCTGTTGGGAAACTACAACTCCCATCATGACCACTGTTATAGATTATACAAATGCATGATGGGAGTTGTAGTTTCCCAACAGCTGGAGGGCCGCAGTTTGACACCTATGATCTAGACCAATCAGTTATGTAAGAGGTGCTGAACTGATGTTCATTGCAGGGCTGTGGAGTCGGCAAGCCAAAGCCCCGACTCCGACTCCTCAATTTCCCAAATCTCTGACTCCAACTCCCAACTCCGACTTCGACTCCTGACTCCCTCATACATGGCGCATGTTTTACTGTAGTAAAATGGTTACATCAGGCTTTTTATCCCCATATGAATCCCAATAATGAAATCCAAGCTATATATGTAGAACAGAACACTGTAACAAGTAAAAGGGTAACAATTTTTTGATTCTTTTTTTTTTTTTGTTTTTTGAAAAGAAAATTTGGTAGAAGAACCTGGGATCAGATTTTGGTCAGATTCAGAGCCCAGAAGGATTCAGGCAGTGCTGAAAACCAAAGGCAGATAGTCCAAATACTAACAAGAATAATAAAAATTTATATATTGATTTTTGGAGCAAAACAGTCAACAATGCATTTACAAGGACTAGATTCTGCAAGAACTAAGCAGATGCTATATACATGCAAGTCACATTCATGTATAAGCTAGGAAAAGATGACTTTATATAAGAATTGCTCTTTGCACTGCATCAAACTAACGTGGACCAACTTATTGTATATATTGGGAGTCGGAAATCGGTCCCTTTTATGACAACTCCAACACCTGCAAAATAGCACCGCGACTCCCGACACCACGAACTCCGACTCCACAACAGCCCTGTTCATTTTCCTTCCCACTTTAACTTATGTACGTTCTGTATTTAATGCATTTAATTTCACTCCTGCTTACCTTGAATCCTGATCGTCCGAAGGCAGCACACCCTTGGGATTACTTCCCCCTAGGTACACATTTCTAGGAGAGACAGGTTAACAAGCAGTAATTGAACTAATTAATCACTTAAGAGATGCCCTATAGAGCCTGGCTGGAAGCAAGCCGCACGCACCAGTAAATTTTTCTCGTCTCAGGACATTGAAAGAGACAGGTCTATCTTGCCCTGTGTAAACATTCATCAAGAGGCCAAATGCATATTCGGGCTGTATACTGAGAGCGTTCTCGGATCCACATCCCGAAGAACATACATGTGCCGTTGTTCATACTGACCCAAACATTGTGTTCCTCCCTTGAAGGTTTGGTGCGTCCAGAAGTGCCTTGGCTAGATGAGGATGTACCTAGCCATGCTCCCCCTCAGCGTTGACGGTGGACCCTGGCACTTTTGTCTTTTGCCTCTCTGGATAAGACGCCTAAGCATGCCACAGATCCTTTGCTGAGCTTTCACTGCATGCATGCGCTCTGCTGTAATCAATCTCGCTGTACATCGGGGCTTGAAATCTGGCACGCAGCAACTCAAAAGTGTTTGGCCAAACAGCACAACCTCTAAAGGTAAGCTGTGTGTTATGCGTACAGGCCTACGCTGTGTAAAGGAGATATATAATGCTTGTATAAAAGTAGGCTCGCTATATGCCCCTCTGCTGAGCTTTGCCACACAGAAGGTGAGCTGTATATTAATACCTGTGCAGTATAAGCTGTGTGTGTATATTGCGTTTGCCCTACAGCTGTTGATATATTAATGCTATATATAAGAGGCCTGCCTATATGCCCCTCTTCTGAGCTTTGCCACACAGAACGGTGAGCTGTATATTATACCTGTGCAGATATAAGGTGTGTTGTATAGCTTTTGCCTACAGCTGTGTGATATATTAATGTTGTATAATAAGAGGCGCTATATGGCCCCCTCCTTCTGATCTTTTGCCACACAGAAGGTGAACTGATGGTTATACCTGTGCAGTATAAGCATGTGTGTATATGCGTTTGCCTACAGCTGTGTGATATATTAATGCTGTATATAAGATGCTGCTTATATGCCCCACTGCTGACTTTGCCACACAGAAGGTGATATTATGTTAATACCTTGGAGGTTAGCTTGCTGTTCCGTATATAAAGGATGGATCTGTGCCGTATATAAGAGGTCCGCTATATGCCCCATGCCCCTCAGCCTATCTATCCACATATATAAGAGTTCCGCTATAATGGCCCTCATCATGATCTGTGCCGTATATAAAAGGTTTCCATACTGCCCTCCTCCTGATCTGTGACATACCGAAAGTTAGCTGTAAGGTTGTACCTATACAGAAATAAGAGGCTGTCATGCTGCTCTCTGTTTTATTTGTCCAGTAAACAAGTTAAACCATTTAAGTGTAGACAGCATAGCCTTCGGGCTAGCAAAGGCTAAGCGTGAATATATTCTGTGCTGTACATAAGAGCTGCGTTAATTTGTCAGTAACCATTATTGCCAGAACGGCAGAACCTTCCTGATTAAAGGAGGTGAGCTTGGTATAAGCATATCTTCTTGCAGCATGTATTTCACCTGTAACAGCCCTGTGCATATTAAAAGCGGCTAGCGTTTTATATCTTCATATAAGTTAACCATTTGCTGGTGCCAAGACAAGCAGAATTTTTTCACTGTTTAATAGGTGAGCTTGGTGATGTGCATATCTGCCGACTGCAAATGTTTTCACAGTAGTTTCTGTGCAGTATAAACAAGGTTGCTAAATTGCCCTCTGCTGTGATTTTTTTGATACCATCCAACAGAAAAAAATTGGCACGCAGCCACTTCAAAGGGTTTTCCAAACAGCACAAAAAAAAAAACCCTTCAAGGTAAGCTGTGTGAGTGTTTTACAAGATGGCTGCTACCTGCCCTCTTCTGATCAGGGCTGTATATAAACTAGGCTTATATAGAAGCTGCTATATGATTGCCCCCATCTGTGGATCTGTGAAAGTAACCAATTCTGTGCTAAACAGAACCTTCTGTTCATAAGTGAAGTGAGCGTTGTGTGTGCAATATCTGCCTGCTGAAGCTTTCACCTGCAGCCCTGTGCATGATTAAAGAGGCAGCTATATGGCCCCTCTACTAGGTTTCTGACCGTATCCTTTCTATGAAGCGAGAGACTGTTTATATGCACCTTTTATCATTGTGGCTTACTGAGAATGCAATTCTAACTATGTCTTTGCATTAACCCTTAGATGTCCACCTCCAAGCGGAAAGTGAAGAGAAAGTCCAAGCACAGGCTGTGTGTGTTTAGATGCAATCAGCCGCATCCCCAGATGAATGTAGCCTCTAATAATGCACTCTAATGTCTTCGCCTGAAGGGGAAGGGTTCCTTACAAATCTGAGGCTAGACCTTTCATCCTCTCGGTTTAAGGAACAATCCTGCAACTTTCAAGATTTAAAGGCCACTTAAGGACACAATATAAACAAGCCTAGAGCAAGCCGCTCAAGCCTCACCTATTACCCTCCCTCACCTACTGGGTGACAGTACAATCTCGGAAAGGAATGACGTTTCAAGAGGGAATATGATTCTAATGAATCAGATGATTTGTATCTCCTAGGCGACAGAAGTACTATATATGTGAGATAAATATATATTATAAAATATATATATATATATATATATAATCATTATATATATTAAAAAAAAAAAGCACAGAAGCTTTTCCTATTTCCCAAAGATAAGGTCTCCCGAATCACCCCTATAATAATTTGGACAGGCCTCAATTAAGTCAGTATAAACCCATTAAGCAGCTGTGTTCTAAGAGGTAAATTCAGACACATACAATGTGGGATCCCCAGTGTACTGCTGACTGAGAAGATACCAAACGTCCCTTATGTCTTCCTCTACATGGCATCCTTACCTGTAGCCAGGTCCTTGGTATTTGGCTCACCAAGTTAACCCAGTTCTGCAAGATGAGGTCTCAAGGGAAGGGTATACTGGAATACATTCCACAAATGACGATTTCCTTCTAGGTCCTTGTACTACAACTGCTTCAGGAAGCCAAGGTTAACAACTGGTCTGGAGTATATACCAACCCAAAAACCATTTCCTGCAATCTACCGTTCCAACCAAACATTCCACAAAAACTCTGTTAGCTCAGCGAAGAAAGTATTTGGCCATGCAATACCCTGGGCCAAAGCTTATATCCATTCCCTTCAGGCCAACGTTCTGTCCTCCTGGAGAGAAGCAAGACGTTCCCATAGACACGTAGATAACTATGAGTACACTGACGAGATCAAAATGGTGGTTAGAACAAACACACTGAGCGCAAGGTAGAACCTTGACTCCTCAACAGAGGATTCCTCCTCTTTGGGCTGGGTTTGCCCTAAGTAAAAGGCCACTGGGTTCAGCAAATGTGGTCTCCTCAGGAACAGAGGCTATCTTCCAACTTAATGGAACTGAGCCATCAAGTTAGCTTTGTACCCATTTTTGTAGCCATCCGATTCAATAGAATGTCCACGTATGAACAACAAATTTTGTATCGGTTTATTACCTAAACAACCAAGGTGCACCATACGCCCCTCCCTCTTACCATATAAGGCTGGAGCTTATTGATAGAGTAGAATAAAATCTCTACAACATGCAGCGAGCACATGTCGAAGGCTCTCTCAATGTGACTGCAGTTGGCTCAGCTGGTAATTCCTGCACCCCGAAGTATGGAGTCCTGAACCCAACAAATCTTCAAACCAAATTACTTGCAGGAGGGATACCCCGACCTGGATTCATGGCACCACCAGAGACAATTCAAACAAAACACTTTTTTGCTAGCCCTACTCACTCCAGGGTACCCTGTAGCAATAGGAATGGTTGTCAATCAGTTGGAGAAACAAATTAAATTAGGATAATTCTTCCTCCTTTCCTTGGTCCCAAGTGTCCTCTGGAAGATTCTAGAACGAGAAAACCCAGACGGCAAGCGCAGGCCTTGGTTTCACTCTCATCTTGTCCTCAACAAGGGACAGATTCTAGAAAACTACAGGAACCTCCCTATCTCAGAACGGCATGGTTCTAACCTCCAGTGCAACAAGCTCCAATCTAGACGGCTTGGAGGCTTAGCGGTAAACATACAAAGTCTGGTTTTCTCAGACAGAAGTGTGGTTACAACCCTATTGGCTGTCTAGAAGAACTGCAACTATATCTGTATTATAACCGGGATTTGAGATTCTACAAAGGCTGGGGCACCTCGACAGGAAGTCTCTGCTATCGCTACCATACTGTACACAGTTTCTTCAGGAAGGCTTTAATAAAGGCCTCAAATATAATACATTGAAGGTCCATCTTCACAGCAATTAAGGGAGATAGTCTCCCCTACATAGTTTTTCATAGGATGCATGAATGAAATACTCTGTCGCTTCCTGGTTCAGACTACTGTAATTAGCATACAGATCCATGCTGTAGTCAACTCTGAGTTTCAGTTGCTAATTAAATAGATTTAGCTCAAAAAGCTTCTCAGCAACTAGCTAGCAGGACTTTTTATCGATCCCCTCAACAAAAAGCCCTAATTACAGTGCTGGTTTACTTTAGATAAATCAAGCCTTTTTACTGCCCATACAGCACAGAGGCTGCCGCAACCTGTGTATGACATCACTCACATGCAATCACATAGAACAAACAGCAGTGGGGAGATAATGTGTACAGATCGTACTGAGGGAACTGAAATAGCAGAGAGTGATTAATTCACGTCGTATCTCTTTACAAAACAGATGAAACAAAGCCAATAGATAGGAAACTGTCTTTAATTTTTGTGTTCCTGCAATTTGAAAGCTATTTTTTGTGGCGAGGACGCAACCCCTTTAAGGCTCCAGTAATGGAAACAGAGTCTCAAACCAATCACTGGTCATGAAGATTCTCAAAAGTAGTCAGAAATCTTAAACGGATGGTGCTTAACCCCATACCAGCATGAAAACTTTTCACTGTGTTCAGAAGCCCTTAAACTGGCCACCCTATTGAGCCCATGCTACAAGTCTAGTCTCAAATAGATATCACTTTAAGCACTTTTCTTAGTGGCCATTACTTCAGCAAAAAGGTAGGGGAACTACATCCTCTCCCTGTAGAGAAACCATATCTTAGAAACCAACAGGGATTGTCTTTATGCTGCGCACTATGCCAGATTTTCATTCCAAAAGTGACATCATCTAACATTAACCAAGAGATTGTTCTCCCAGCTATTCTTTCCGAATCCGTGGATGAAAAACAGAGTTTTGTAAACACTGGATCTTGAGAAAAGCAGTGCTCAATAATCTACAATCTACTCAACCATTCAGATCAGGCTAAGCATTGTTTCAACAATTTCAATGCAATAGGAATGGTCCCAAAGCCAGTAAGGGCTACTCTGGGCCCACTGAAATAATAGGGTCATAAGATAATGTACAGTAATCTGGTCAATGATTCACCACTTCATCTCCGGGCTGCATTCACCAGAATCCATTCGGCCATCCTGGGCAGAGTTTGGCCAGTGCCTTTAGATCACACTTGTGAGGCATCAACATTGCTCTACACCATCCACTCTGAAAAGCATTACAGATTGGATGTCCTTTCTCAAGAATGTTTCGACTGTTGGTGAATAATAACTCAGGAAAGCTCGGCAGGTCCCACCCTCTTAAGATTGCATTTTAAATCCAATGGTGTGCGCTGGCCTTAGGACGATCAGGAAAGTGGAAATTTGCTTACCGAACTTTCTTTTTCCTGGTAGTCCGTAGGCAGCACAGCTTTCCCACCCCAGATTAATATCCTTCATTGCTACTTACAATACTGGTGTGCGTGTGGCTTCCAGCCCAGGCTTTATAGGGCAACACTTAAGTGATTAATTAGTACAATACTGCTTTAACCCTGTCCTCCTAGTTGTACCTAGGGGGAAGTAATCCCAATGGTGTGCTGCCTACGGACTCCAGGAAAAAGAAATTTCGGTAAGCAAATTTTCACTATTTGCTCCCTCAGTCAGCCAATTGCAACCCACTCCACCAAGGCAAATACACAGAATACCAAAAGATAGCTATGGCAGCTGGGAGCCCAAGAGTTTCTGCTGACAAGCATAATACACTGCACTAAACACGTATTGCAGTGTATTATAGAAGTGATTAAACAAACATGTGTTCAGGCCCCTACCGGGATTAAAAAAAGAAAAAATGACTCCAGAATTGCTGTTTTTGTTTATCCTGCTTCCCAAAAAATGGAAACAAATGTAATGAAAAAGTACCCTCAAATGGTACCAATAAAAACTACAGGTAGCCTGTCCTCACACAGTTCTGTCGATGGAAAAAATAAAAATGTTATGAGTCTTTAAATGTGCCATCACAAAGGGAGACATGTATGAAGGAAGGCGCTTCAAAGTGAATTTTCAAGTCTCGTTTTCAGTGTATAATGCGCCTGAATGTATGAAAGTGGTTTTTGTGCGATTATAAATGGAGTCTAAAGTTCCACACGCCTCGCCTATGTGTTAGGCGCATTACGAAACTTAGTCGCATAAGTAATGTGCCTAACATGTATAAAGGCTATAGATAGGCTGGAAATAAGAGAAAAGTCATTAGAATAGCATGTCAGTGAATAGAAACTATGGTACTGATCTCACTTATGTGGAAAAAAACAACAGGTACTCAGCAATACCTGAGTGTGGTGCCGTCTCTTGTATGTAGAAATACAGGAACAGTGCAGCAAAAATACATTTTTCAAATTTAATGTAGTTAAAATTTCAAATTTAAAAAATCGAAGTCATCACAGTGGGGTTATTTATTGTAAAATTTAGTTTTATATTCTATAAAGGAAATTCCATATTATAGGAGAAATTTTTATATTTTTGGGATATTAAAATTTAATATGATAACATTTTATTAAATTTACAATAATGTACTTTTTTTATAAGTTTTTATAATTATCAGAAACACTATTTATTATTGTAACTGGTTTGGGTGTAAGTTGGAATATTGGACATTTTTTGCCCTAACAGCAAATCTAACTCCACTTCGAATCTTCAGGCTCAGGCAGACCACATTGAAATAGGTCTGCTTGTCGGAGCAGTAATGCATCTAGTTTTGCCGACCCGCATTCATATATGTGTCTAATAATACGAGTGTGGTGTGACACACCTCCATAACGCCCCCAAACCGCCCCCTCATGTTAGGCGTATTAGAAAGTGTCGAGTCTTACGAACAATGCACCTAACACATTCATTTGGCTTATTAGACATCCTAGACTGCTCACTTAGGTGCATTTTACCCCAGAAAAGGGTGAAAAACCTGATCATACATGTTTCCCAAAATATTTAGTAAAATGTTTTCTATTGTGCAAAAGTAGTAAAACAACAACAGCTATATAAACTCGGAATTGTCATGATCATACTCACCTGTAGAAAAAGTTAACACGTTATTTATGCAGCACAGGGAATAACCCAAAAAACATTTTACACTTAAAAAAAACAGTGGTGCAATTGCTGATTTTACTTAGTTTCTCCCCAAAACAGTTAATAAAAGCAATGAGCAATATGTTTCATGTACCCGGAAATGATGGCATTAAAATAGGACTTATCCCATTAAAAAACAAGCCCTTGTACGTCAACAGCGGACGGAATAAAAAGATTATGGCTTTTGAAATGTGGAAATGAAAATGAAAAAAAAAAATTGCTGTATATTTCAGGGGGTTTTCCGGGATTTTTATGTGTTGTTGTACATAAGTGCATAAATATATATAAATGGCAGCACTCACAAAAATAATATGCAAAAATATAGTAATGGGTGCCCACGATGCTCAACTTACGTTACGAGTCCACAAAATATACCATATATACTCGAGTATAAGCGAGCACTACTTTGCCACAACAAAACGGAAAGCTTTATGACTCGAGTATAAGCCTAGGGTGGAAACCCAGCGACTACTGGTAAGATATCAAAAATAAAATACCAAAGACCAATAAAATACATAGGCATTTTAATGGACACATAGGCAGTATAAGGCTGGTAAAAGCAATTAATGTCCCCCCATAGGCATAATAATAGGCTGGTAATACAGTTTAATGTCCCCCTAAGGCAGGGTATAGGCAGTAATTAGGGTCCTCATAGGCAGGGTAAAGCAGTTCTAGGCAGTATAGTTCCCATAGACAGGCTAGAGGCAGGTATTAGGTGCCCCCTAATGCAAGGTTTATAGCAGGTATAGGTAGGTTTAAAACAAAAACAAACACTTACCTGCTCCCCCCTCGCTGCTCCGTCTCCCGTGTGCCTCTCCTCCGTCATCTCGGCACACCGGGTGATGTCATCAGGCCGCAACAGGCCAGAGCGTTGATGACACACACTTCCTGTGCTGGAAACTCCGGACAGCCGCGAGTTGTCGGCCGTCCGGAGTCCACTGCGGAGCAGGGGGTGCTCGCTCTCTGCTCCGCAGTGATATCCACCTGTATGCGCACCGGAGGAGTCGCATACAGGGGAAGAGATCGCCGACAATGCCCGGGCCATGGCAGTGCCCGGACACTGTCGGCTGTACTCGGCAATCAGCTATATGAGCTCCCTGAGGAGTCGCATACAGCTGAAGCGTCCCTGTTGGCACTCAGACCATCGCAACACCAAGCACCGAACATTGGACCTCGAGTAAAAGGCGAGGTTGAAATTTTTTCCAGTCATTTTTTATGTGCTGAAAAACTCAGGCTTATAATCGAGTATTATACGGTCACTGTCAAGAAAATGCAGCACTACCCTCCCAAAATAGTGAAAAAATGAAAAAAGCTGTGTATTTCAACAAGTCCAAAGGGCAATGTTTCGGCTCCTAAGGCTATGTTCACACGGCGTAATTTTGGCGCACATTTCGCCGCCTATTTGCGAGGTGAGATGCACGCCAAACTTAAGGGGATTACCCCCACTCCCCGCTTATACAATACATCGATTTTATCCGGGGAGATAAGTGACATGTCAATTAATCGCAGCAAATACATGCCGCGAGTAATTAATGTCAATGGCCCCCCCCCCCCCTGCACCGCAGGAGTGCGCGCATATTGTCACGAGCGCCCGAAAGACAAGGCGGCGTGACTTTTTATGGCACCTACAATGGTGAAAAAAATTGACGAGTATCAGGGAGCCGCCCCCTTTCAATATGGCATATTGCGCCTATGTACATAAGAAGGGGTCAACAGTGCAAGGAACCCCCTCTATCAACCAGAATGGAGAACTGCTCTGTAGAAGCAGCTATTTTCAAGGTGTGCTAACAAGAAACGTTGAACTGAGGGTTGGTCTTTGTTAAGGCAACCCCTTTAATATCATATATGTATATGCTATGATACAAGCCCAACTGCTGCCCTTCTGAGAGGTTCTGATGACAATATGATGTGTCCGGTGCAGTGTTGTCATTTGAGTATGTGTGATTCTAAGTCACCATCTACCATCTACATATCTTCACCCCATCATCGCTTAAAGGATTGTCTCCTACAGAGTTTCCTAGATGCATGAATGAAATACTCTGTCATAAGTCTGTGTCAAAACTGACTGTAAATAGCATATACACTCACCGGCCACTTTATAGGTACACCCTGTCCAACTGCTCGTTAACACTTAATTTTTCAATCAGCCATTAACATGGCGCAACTCAGTGCATTTAGGCATGTAGACATGGTCAAGACAATCTCCTGCAGTTCAAACCGGCAATCAATAAATGGGAAGAAAGGTGATTTGAGTGCCTTGAATGTGGCATGGTTGTTTGGTGCAGAAGGGCTGGTCGAGTATATTCAGAAAATGCTGATACTCCTGGATTTCACCACAACGCAGCGCCCAACCCCCCGCCACGGACCATCTCAGGGTTTACAGAAATTGGTCCCGAAAAAGAAAAAACATCAGTGAGCGGCAGTCCTGTGGGCAGAAATGCCTTGTTGAAGCCAGAGGTCAAGAGAATTGGCAGACTGGTTCGAGCTGATAGAAAGGCAACAGTGAACTCCAAATAGCCCACCCCGTTACAACCAAAGGTAGTCAGAAGAGCAATCTCTGAAACGCACAGTACGCAAACTTTGAGGCAGAATGGCTACAGCAGCGAAGACCACACGGGTGCCACTCCTTTCAGCAAAGAACAGGAAACTGAGGCTCCATTTAGCCCAAGCTCTATCGAAATTGGACAGTAAGAAGATTGGAAAAACGTTGCTGGTCTGAAGAGTTCTCGATTTCATTCTGCGCGACATTTCGGATGGGTAGGGTCAGAATTTGGGCGTCAACAACATGAAGCATGGATCCATCCTGTCTTGTATCATCACCGGTCTCAAGTGGCGGTGGTGGTGGTGTCATGGTGTGTGGAATTATTTTTCTGGCACTCTTGGGCCCTTGTACCAATTGAGCATCGTTTGCCAACACCTTGATAAATCTATCACGAAGAATTGAAGCAGTTCTGAAGTAAAAGGGGGTCCAACCCGTTACTTAGCATGGGTGAACCTAATAAAGTGGCCCGGTGAGTGTAGCTCAGTGTGATTCAACTCTGTGTTTTCATTCTTCATAAATTATTAATTAGCTCAAAGCTAGAATTACTAATAGCTGAAGAAAAAATATGACATAGTGGGGATAACTGAGACATCGGCTGGATGGACGAGACTACGACTGGGCGTTTAACTTACATGGTTACCAGTCCTATTTAGAAGGGGAACGTAAAGACCGGAAGGGTGGAGGTTGTATGTCTCTATCTAAAATCCTGTCGAAGCCAACACTTGATGGAAAGTATGTGTACAGGTAATGACAGTGGAATCATTATGGGTAAATTATACAATGGGGTAACAATACAAATAATACTAAATGGGTCTGCTATAGGCCCCCAATATAACAGAACCCATGGAAGATGTAACTTCTCAGGCAAATAGATGAGGCGGCTAATCAAAATGAGGTTATTAGTATGGGCGACTTTAAGTTATCCAGACATCAATTTGGGAATCCAGAAACCTGAAGTCTCTCATAAAGGAAAACAAGGTTTTTGTCAATAACAATGATAATTACCTTTGCCAAATGGTGCAGAACCGACTAGAGAAAGGCCCTTCAAGACATAATATTGACAAATAGACCCTGACAGAGTAACAAATTTCAGTTAGAGGCTCCCTACGGAAATATGACCATAATATAAATAAATTTTTCGCGATTTATTCCTTCAATAGAGTTTTTTGTCAGACCACAAAAACACAGAAATTTTAGTGAAGGCTAATTTTTTAATTCTGCTTTAGGGAGGCCTAAACCGTATTGACTGGGACAATGTATTTAAATATGGCAGAACAAATAATAATGGGATATTTTTAAAAAAACATCATATGCTTACCCACTGAAGGTACATACCTTATAGTTTTATAAAACAATTAGAAACATGAAAAACCCAATGTGATCAACAGGGATGTAAAAGAGGCAATGAAAAAACAAAAGAAAGCGTTTTTCAGCTACTAAAACCAGGAGGGTAGTGAAGAGCACTAAGAAGCATAAGAAAAAAATAAAGTGTGTAAGAATAAAGATAAAGGAACAAAAGCGAGACGGAAAGACATATCGCTAAAGAAAGTAAAACAAACCCCAAAATATTATTTAACTATATCAATAGTAAAAAGATGAAACAAAATTTGGCCCTTTGAAAAATACTGAGGAGAGATAGTAGAGGGCGATGAGAAAAAAGCTAACCTATTAAACACTTTTTTCTCCACTGTATTTTAACCGATGAGATGAGCTTCCTGTTGAACGAGGGATGAGGTAAACTCCAACTATACAAGATTTCTTGTCTAACGCAGGAAGAAGTGCAGCTCCATCTAAGAAATTAAAATAGACAAATTCCCCAGTCCAGATGGAATACACCGCACGTGTCCCCAAAGGGAGTAAAGTGATGTCATAGATAGCCCCTATTCTTAAAGGTGTTGTCCATTACAAGCTTTTTCAGCCCACATCAATGTTTTTAGAAGCAAAGGATTTTTGAATTGAGGGGCGTGCCTTCTTCCTGCCTCTTTCTCCCTCCCTCCTTACCCCCCCCTCCCCCTCAGCACACAGGCAGCTCTCCTCCATAACTACTATACAGCAGGGGGGCAGGGGGATTGCTGCCTAGAGTTAACCCTGTGTGTGCCTCCAAGATCCTTCTGCACGCATCTAGATCAGCTTATTAGGGCTGATACTATGAGTGTGGAGAGGTCGTGTGATTGCTAATAGCAGAACAGAAGGGGATCAAGTGTATTCCTATACCTCTGCTTAGCTACATATCCCAACATCTCCACAACAAACAGACCCTGTCAGAACAAGACACAGGAAGCTGGGAAGTGTTACCAGGATGTGTCACTAGTAAAACAGCACAGCATGAACTGTTCACAAGCCTCCCTGATCTGTAATAGTAATTTTATAGTTTACAGCCCACAGAACATCATATTAAGTAAACACACAGGTCACTGCTGTCACATCTATTGATCAGCCTCATCTCTGCACAATTCTGTGTAAGAGCAGGAGAAGCAGGCACACACAGGTTAAATCCAGGCAGCATGGGGGGGAAAAAAAACCCACAGAAGCCAGAGTCCTCCTCCCCCTCCCTCCCTCCACTACAGAATCATTCCTGTGAGGGAGGGGCTCTCTGCTCTGACCTGTATCCTGAAGGAAATGAGTCATACAGACCTTACAGCCAGTGAGATAAGGGATCAACAGGGCACTGCTATAGAAATTTTGAGAAGCAATGTAGTACTACTAACAGGGCAGCTCAAAATCCAGTAGGACATTTGTAATGAACATATATTGCAAAGCTGCTTGTTTTTAAAGATCTTTTAATTAAAACCCAATCATTGTAGCGAGATAACCCCTTTAATATTTATGGACTGTCTAATAACGGGGTATGTCCCAAAGGATTGGCGCATAGCAAATGTGGTGCCAATGTTCAAAAAGGGGTCAATAAGTGATCAGGAAACTATAGGCCGGTAAGTTTGACCTCTATTGTAGGTAAAATGTTTGAAGGTTTTTTTCCAGAGATGCATCCTGGAGAAATCTCACTGAAAATTAAATGTTATAACGCCGTTCCAGCATGGGCTTATAAAGGGAAATCGGTCCTGTCAGATTTAATCTCATCAGCTTCTATGAGGAAGTCAGTGCTAGACTGGATCGGGGTGAGGCACTGGATGTCATATATTAGATTTTTCTAAAGCATTTGATACGGTTGCCAAATAAAAGGTTGGGAAGTAAAATGAGAATGCTTGGACGGGGAAAATGTGTAAAGTGGGTAAGCAACTGGCTCACTGATAGAAAAAAGGGTAGTAATTAACGTAATACCAGACTGGATTGCTGTTAAATATTGGGGTACACAAGGGTCAGTATTGGGCCCTTTTCCTCTTCAACATTTTTCATTAATGTTCTTACACAGGGATACACAGTAGAATATCGATCTTTGCAGATGATACTAAAACTCTGTAAAGTAATCAACACAATAGAGGATAATATGTTATTACAAAGGGATTCTGGATAAGTTGGAGGCCTGGGCAGGGAAATGGCTTGATGAGGTTTAACACAGATAAATGCAAGGTTATGCACATGGGGAGGAAAAATCCCTTACATGACTACATGTTTAATGGAAAAACACTGGGTTAAAAGTGACATGGAGAAGGACTTGGGAATCCTGGGGACAGTAAACTTAATTGTAGAGCCAGTGTCGACCCGCAGCAGCCAAGGCAAATAGGATCATGGGGTGCATTAAAAGGGGCATAGAGGCACATGATGAGAACATTTTTTCTCCCATTATACAAGTCACTGGTTAGACCCCCACATGGAATATTGTGCACAGTTTTGTCCACCAGTGCACAGGAAAAACATTGTAGAGCTTGAACAGGTTAAAAAGGCGGGCAACAAAAATAATAAAAGGAATGGGTGGGACTACAATACCCAGAAAGATTAAACAAGATTGGGGTTAATTTTAGTTTAGAGAAAGACGGCTTCGGGGGGACATAATAAATATGTTTAAATACATCAAAGGTCAATATAGAGATCTCCCCAAGATTTATTGTATCTAGAACAAGGGGGCATCCCTCTTCGAGGAACGAAAGTTTTCTACATAAACATAGAAAGGGATTCTTTACTGTAAAAGGAAGGAGACTGTGGAATTCTCTGCCCGAGGAAATTGTCATGGTGAATTCTATGACAGAGTTCAAAAGGGTTTGGATGCATTTTCTAGAGCGTAAATAGTATAACAGGTTATGTGTCTTTGGATTCTGGAGGGGGGTCATTGATCCAGGGATTTTTCCGATTGCCAGATAGGAGTCGGGAAGGAATTTTTCCCTAAAATGAGGACAATTGGCTTCTACCTCAATGGGGTTTTTTCCTTCCTCTGGATCAACACCTTAGCACAACAGGCTTAACTGGATGGACGTCTTGTCTTTTTTCGGCCTTACAAACTATGAAACTATGAAACTATAAGCTCTCCAGAACTGCTAGCAGGAGTTTTTATTTGATCCCTCAAACAAAAGCCCTAATTAGTGCTGTATACTTTAGATAGATCAAGGTTTTTACTGCTGGCCAGCACAGAGCTGCTGTGACCTGTGTGATGAAGTCACTCACTGCTATCACATAGAACAAACCACAAGGGGGGTGAGATGTTTACAGGTCGGTTACTGACGGGACAGAAATAGCCAATGAGGTCATAAATTCACTTGTAGCTCCTTAACAAAAACAGATGAACAAAGCAATATACAGGCAGTCCTCGACTTACACCGTTCCGACTTACACCCATCCCCTAGTTACAAACTGAGACTTATGGGGCGTGGCTGGCACTTGTAGTTCCATGTTCCAGAGCAGAGAGTAGCTGTATTACAAGTTCCAGCATGCCACAGCAGCACATGAGGTGAAAATGAGGTGAAATCTTCTTAACAGGGGCACAGACAGCAAAACAAATGTAAAAACCCTTTCCTGCAATATCCAAAACTAAAAAAAATCCTTTTGTGCTGGAGTTACATTTAATAAATATACCTGTTCCGACTTACATACGAATTTAACTTAAGAACAAACCTACAGTCCCTATCCCGTCCGTAACCTGGGGACTGCCTGTATTTGGAAAATGTCTTCATTTAGTGTTCCCTACATTTTGAAAGCTATTCTTTGTAGTGAGACAACCCCTTTAAATGGAAGTATTTACATTTCTGTATATATGTGGAACCATTAGTATAATTAGTGATTTGCACATGTCGGCAACATAAACTCTCTGGTCAAGTGATCATATATCAACAAAGTGGCTGGATATTAAACAAAAAGAAGGCAAAATTGATTAAAATTAAATTTCCCGATTCTGTGGCCTTTTGTAAATGTGTTGTAGTAGTTCTACTTTAAGAGTTAACATGCTCTAGCATGACACAGCATTGTGAATTTTCTTGTCTAGCTGACACGGAATATTATCTGTTAACGCTTTCTGTAACCACAGCCGTATGGACCTGGAAAAAATAAATATACATAGAAATAACGTACATGTCCATTTTGATAGAGCAACTGAAATACATGACATATGAATGTAAGAAGGCAAAGTATGATACCTAATACATTTGACAAACTAAAACTAAACCACGTATACAGAAAAGTCAATACTTTATTCACTACTCCCAAAAAGTTAGGGATATTTCAGGAGGAACATAACATTTCTTAAACATTTTTTTAATGAGTAGATTTCTTACCTTTAGAACGTACATGTCCAACTGCTCAATGTTTCAGTATTTTTTGCACAACTTGCTGATCTCTGACAAAGAGCTTAATTACAAAATTCACAACAGGTCTTTGATCCCTGAATCGCCAAATAAATTTAGGGGATCGATTTGTGTTGGGATTTCAGTCCTCTTCATCAGGCTGTTCACACTTTGACATCATGAGACCAAGAAAACACTTTAGAATTGATCAACAGTACCTCGTCAGTGCGAGGTTTCAAGCAGTATGCTCTCAGAAGGAAGTGGCCACTGAGCTTAGAGTGTCACAGAGAGTCATCTGCAGGTTGTATCAGAGATACAGACACTGGAAGAGTCACAGAAAGGCAAAGAAGTGGACATCCTTTGGCTCCATCACACACTGATGACCACTTCATTTTAAACAATGCCCCGAGAAACTGGATGATGACTGTCACACAACTTTTGACATGTTTAAGGGAGGTGAGAGTCACCAACTGTAACGGCAGGCCATTTGTAACCGTTTACATCAGCGTGGTCTGCGTGTTAGATGACCTGACCACACCACAAGGCACAGGCATCATCGTCTTGCAAGGGCCAGGGAGCATCTACATTGGATGAGGGACAAGTGGTCCTCAGTGCTGTTCAGTGATGAAAGTAGATTCACTCTTAGCAGAAACAATGGCCGCTAACAATGCTGGAGACATCAACAAGAGCGCTATGCATCAGTCAGGTCAGGTGCCATTGTCGTTCGTCTAGCACGCAGACCACGCTGATGTAAATGGTTACAAATGTGTAAGGTGTTGTCTTTGTCTCATGATGTCAAAATGTGAACAGCATGATAAGGAGGACTGAAATCCAAATTCAAGTTGATCCCCTCAATGTATTGGGCGATTCAGGGATCAAACACCTGTTGTGATTTTTTGCCATTAAGCTCCTTGTTAGAGATTAGCAAGTTGTGCAAAAAGTACTGAAACATTGAACAGTTGGACATGTGCATTCTGAAGTTTACATGTGCTCTCATTTAGTTCTTTTAAAAAAAATTCAAGAACATTTATGTTCATACTGTAATTTCAAACAAAAGCCAAATAGCCCTAACTTTTTGTGAGTAGTGTAACTGTTGAGAATTTTAGGGGCTGCAGTGCAGGGTGACCCGTGCCTCTACTTTCCACGTCTCCAGCATTATAGAGATCTGTCTGTGACTGGTAGCATCTTTAATGGGCTGACCTGCAGTACTGAATATAGCCACAGTTGTAAAGATATAGGTAAGTGGGATAGTCCTGTGCGGAGGGCCTATACTTATGGCACATCTTAAAGGGATTTTGTTATCGCAAACATTGATGGCATATTGATAGGATATGCATCAATGTCTACAAGACGTGCTCCAGAAACTCACCATTTTGAATATAGAAGTGTTTACACTTGTGCGGTGGCTCTCCATTCATTTCATTGGGATTTCCGAGTACAGTTGCATTCGGCTGTACTCGGAAATCTGATTAAAATGAATAGAGAGCCAACGTGCAAGTGCGCCCAATTCTGCATTCAGAGTGTAGAGCTTCAGGTGGGGCGGGGGGGGGCACTTCTGGGTCTCACACCTGTTTGACATTGATGGTATATCCTACCAATATACATATCAATGCTTGTCATGACAAAACCCCTTGAGGTCTAGGTAATTTAATAGCCTAAAAGATTGTTTACAAGAGAACTTGTGGCCATTCCCGAAATGTCTGTTTTTGTAAATACTATGAAACAAGAATTCTGGAGCAAGTTTCCTTAATTCTCTATGTTGTGTGCTAACCCGTGTTATTCCTCCAAGAAATTCATAACCAATCTGTCAGCTGGCTGTTACCTGTGGGGTGTGTCCCTGCACAGTCCGATATTGGTCAGTCAGTGTTTTCAGGGACACACCCTTTTTAATACTGAAATGGTAACACCCATTTGACTGATTCAGCAATACATTTCTCGGAGGAAAAATAGAGGAACAGCACAACACAGAGATATAAGAGAAGATGCTGCAGAATTGTTATTTCACAGGGAACACAAAGTAAACTAAAATGGACATGGCAAGATGTCCCAGGTCCCTTCGAACTGGACCAATTTTTTTTTTTCTAGAAAGTAACAAAGCCCTACCACAACAGTTCCCATGAGATCAGGAAGTAGACAACATTGTATAAAGCTAAGGTCACTGGTTTATGTATTCATTCAGTTTTTTGAGATTTTTCACAACTTGCTCTTTGGATATCTAATGATACTTGAGCTTATGACATAATTAGAGGTGGACATGCACATGTTCTATAACCTGTATCCTCTGAAGGTCAAGGTCCTACAATCTGACACTGATAAGACTAAGCTAATTTTCTGGTAACTTATTTTCAACTTTAGGGGCAGGACTCTTATTTCAGTGGGTTGAAGCTTTTGATAAGCATCTGTGGGAACTCTTGGACCAAAATCTCAATTTGGAGCTAGACCCCACTTGAAAGTAATTAGAATAATTTCACAAAGAACCAACACCAAATGAGCCTTTATCACGACAATGAAACTGTAGCGTTGTGGTGTAGTAAGACCGATGACATTCAATCCACAGAACAAAGCTCCCGGGACAGACAATGTGGTTAAGAGGGAAATAAAACAAATTTGCCCAGATATTGTAAGATTGATCTGTCATTTGAGTGAAGCAAAACTTCAAACAGTTTATTAGTTTTCCTCACATGTAAAGGAAATCTCTTCACGCCTGACTGGGTGTGGATACCTGATCCTTGCGGATATTGACATATCATACTACAAGGCAATAAGTAGTGCTTAATCGTTTTCAAATATAATAGAGACCCCTTTTATTGTACGCTAACAAATCTGCTCATGTACATCTCATTTCGGGCACATAAAAAGTGTGCTGATAATTACACTCTACAGCTCTGACATTTAGCTCCTGTGTAAACGTTAACAGACCTTGTATTCCAGAACTTGATGGAGCCTTCGAGAAACTAGATTACACACTATTATGTTGTTCTGTGCCATTCATTTTCTGCTTGCAGATCGGTTTTAATAAAATAATTACAGCTGTAACATATAGAGGCTCTCTATATAATTATTATTATATAATTATTTTAATAAAATAATTACAGCTGTAACATATAGAGGCTCTCTAAAAAACTAAAAAGAAAAAACGAAAAAGTCAGCATAAAGCCTAAACTTCTAAGATGTTCTCTTTAGTAAAACTAACATACCTTTTATTAAGACAATATTAAATTGAGGAAAAATTACAAAATTTCCTAGGATTACCCTTACAGATTGGACCCTACCTATGCAGGACAATCGCCCTGAGAAGGACGGCCCCGCACTGAAACCTCGTACCTAACCTTAGATGACTCTAACCAAAGGTGACATGGCCAAGGAACCATTAACAAAAGGATAGGTAGGCAATTACTAATATAATGACACAAAACTTAGTTAGTAGAAAGAGGATTATAAGGCAGAAGTAATTTTAATACCATTAGAAGAACTCAATGTAGCATAATAGTAGAAAGAATATTGTACACAAATATGCAACATAAATTGGTTTAAATAAAAACAATATAAATTCAACAGAAAAATACAATACTTCACATAAAACTGGCAAAAAAGCCAAGTCAAACTCCAAGCCAAATCAAACTCCGACGTGTTTCCCCTACTATATAGAAGGTGCATCAAGGAGAATAAGGTGAATCAAAAACAGCAATACTTAGCTACAGGTCCCCCACTACTGTTATTCCGGAGCTCCTTCGTAACCCGCTGCTCTTGACTTCCAGGTTTTCATCTGGACATGCAGGAGAAAATCACGCTCCATTTATTTACAATGGAGAGGGAGTCAATTCTGTGTCTTGGAATTAAAATTTGAAAATGAAGAGCAGCGGGCCACCGGAAACTCCAGAGCAGCAACAGGGGAACTGTAAGGGCTTATCCCCACGGCAAAGTTTTTCATTTGGTTTTACAGACTTTTTTCAGGTTTGAAAACAGTCTGTAAAGCGACTGTCAACCATTTACATGGCTTTAAATGGAAAATCAGTGCAGCAGTCCCCACTGCACAGACTTTCTACCCGACGGTTTTTGACACTGCAGGCGTAACGAAAATTTACAACATTGTTGGATCGTCTTCCGACATGGAGTAGTGGCTTATTCCTCTGATTGTATCCCGGATTTTTTTATCGCTGTCGTTGGTGGCGTAAGATCAATTGAGGTCGTGACCGCAGGTGGGGGGGGGGGGTGGGGGGGGGGGGGGGGGGAGGAGGAGGGGGGGGGGGGGGGGGGGGGGGAGGTGGGAGATGGGTGGGGGGGGGGGGGGGGGAGGGGGCTGTGGTGGAGGAGGGGGGGGGGGGGTGGGTGGAGGGGGGTGGGGAAGGGGGGGGGGCGGGTTGGGCGGGGAGGGTAGGGGGAGGGGGGGGTGGGGGGTGGTGGGGGCGTTATGTGGGGGGGGGCGCGGAGGGGCGGTAGGGGCGGGGGAAGGGGGCGGGGTGGCGATTAGGGGTTGGGTAATGGGTGGGGAGGCGGGAGGGGGGAGGGAGGTTGGGGGAGGGGGGGGTGGCGGGGTGGTGTGGGGGGTGGTGGGGGGGGAGGGTTGGGGGGGGAGAGGGGTGGAGGTTGGGGTCTCGGTGTGGGTGGGTGGGGGTGGCGGTGGGTGGGGGGGTGTGGGGGCGGGGGGTGGGGGGGGGCGCGGGGGGGGGGGTGTGGGGGTGGGTGACTTTGGGGAGGGGTTGGGGGGTGGGAGGGGTGGGGGGGGGTGTGGGGGCGGGGGGGGGGTGGGTGTCGGGGGGGGGGTGGTGGTGGTGGGGGGTGGGGGGGGGGGGGGGTGTGGGGGGGGGGAAGGGGGGGGGGGAGGGGGGGGGGGGGGGTGGGGGGGGGGGGGGGGGTGGGGGGGGGGGGTGGGGGGGGGAGGGCTGAGGTGGTGGGGGGCGAGGTGGGGGGGGGGGGGTGGGTGTGGGTGGGGTGTGAGATTTGGGGGGGTGGGGTGGGGGGGAGGGGGGGGTTGGGTGGGGGGGGGGGTGTGGGTGGAGAGTGGGAGGGGTGCGGTGGGGGGGGGGGGGGGGGGGGGGTGGGGGGGCGGCGGGGGGGGGGGGGGGGGGTGGGCGGTGGGGGGTGGGGGGGGGGAGGGGGGGGTGGGGTGGGGCAGGGGGGGGGGGGGGGGGGCGCGATGGGGGGAGCGGGGTGTGGGGGGGAGACGGGGGGGTGGGCGGGGATGTTGGGAGGCGGGGGGGGGATGGTTGGGGGGAGGGGAGTGGTGGGCGGGGGGTGGTGGGGGGGGGGGGGGACTGGTGTGGGCGGGGGGGGGGTGGGGGTGGGGGGGCGGGGGGGGGGGGGGGGGCGGGGGAGGGGTGTGGGGGGGGGGTGGGAGGGTCGAATGTGCAGCGGGGGGCGGGAGGGGGGGGGGGAGGCGGGGGGGGTGGGTGAGGGTGGGGGGGGGGGGGGGGGGGGGGGGGGGGGTGGGGGGGGGGGGGGTCGGGGCGGGGTGGGGGGGGGGGGGGGGGGTGGGTTTGGGGGGGGTAGAGAGTTGGGGGGAGGGGGGGGTGGGTGGGGGCGGTGGGTGGTGGCGGGGGTTGGTGGGGGGGGGGGGGGGGGGTCGGGGGGGGGGGGTGGGGGGGCGGCGGTGGGTGGGGTGGGGAGGATGAGAGGCGGGGGGGCGGGGGGAGGGGGGTGGTTGGGGGGAGGGGGTGGGGGGGGGGGGGGGTTAGCATGTGGTGGGGGGGTTGGGGGGGGGGGGGGGGAAGAGGGGGTGTGGGTGGGGGGGGGGGATGGTGGGTGTGTGGGGTAGGGGGCGGGCAGCGGTGGGGGGGGGAGGGAGGGCAGGGTGGAGGGAGGGGGGGTGGGGGGATGGGGGGTGGGGGAGGGGGGGGGGGTGGGGGGTGGGGGGTGGGGTGGCGGAGGGGGTTGGGGGGGGTGCGGGGGTGAGTGGGGGGGGGGGCGGGGCGGGGGTGTGGCTGGGTGTTGGGGGGGGGGGGTGGGGGAGGGGGGGGGTGGGGGGGAGGGGGGGGGGGGGGTGGGGGGGAGGGGGGGGGTGGGGGGGGGGGGTGGGATCGGGGGGGGGGGGGGTGATCCGTGTGCTTGGGTGGGGGGGGGGGAGAAGGGGGGGAGCGAGTGGGGGGCGGGGGGGAGAGGGGGTGGGGTCGGGGGGTGGGGGTGGGGGGGGGGAGGGGAGGGGGGGGGGGGGGGGGGGGCGGGGGATGGATGTGGGGGGGGGGGGTCGGGGCAGGGGGAGCTGGGGGGGAGGGAGGCGTGGGGGGGGGACGGGGGCCGCGGGGGGGCGGGGGGGGGGGGGCGGGGGGGGGGGTGGGGGGGGGGGGGGGGGGTGGGGGTGGGGGGGAGTGGGGGGGGGGGGGGGGGGGAGGGGAGGGGGGGGGGGGGGGGGGGGTGTGGGGGTGGGGAGAGGGGGGAGTTGTGTTTTGGGGCGGGGAGGAGGGGAGTGTGGGGAGAGGGGGGTGGGGGGGTGTGTGGGTGGTGGGGGGGGGGAGGGGGGTGGGATGTGGTGGTGGTGCGTCCCGTGGTGGGGGGGGGGGTGGGGGGGTCGGAGGTTAGGGGTGGGGGGGGGGGGGGGGGGAGGGGGGCTGATAAGGGCTGTGGGGGAGGAGGGGGGGGGGGGGGAGGGGGGGGGGGGTGGGGGCGGTGGGGGCGGGGGGGGGTGGGGGGGGTGTGGGGGGGGGTGTGCGGGGGGTGGGGGGGGTGGGGTGGCGGGGGGGGGGGGGGGGGGCGAGGCGGGGGGGTGGGGGGAGGGGGGTGGGGGGCAGGGGGGGGGGGGGGTGGGGCGGGGAAGAGGAGGTTCGGGGGAGTGGGGGGTGGGGGGGCGGGGAGGAGGGGGTGGGGGGTGGGGGGGGGGGGGGGGGGGATAGGGAGGTGGGGGGTGGTGGGGGGGGAGGGGTGGGGAGTGGGGGGGGGGGGGGGGGTGGGTGGGGGGGGGGGGGGGGGGCGGGGGGTGGGGGAGTGGGGGGGGGATGGGGGGGGGGGAGGGGGGGGGGGGGGTGGATAGGGCGTGGGGGGGGGGGGGGGGGTGGGGGGGGGGGGATGGGGGGGGGGGGGGGGGGGGGGGGGGGGGGGCGTGGGGGGGTTGGGGGGGCATTGGGCGGGGTGTGTGTGGTGGGGGTGGAGGGGGGGGGCGGGGGTGGAGGTGTGGGGGGGAGGGGGGGGCTGAGGGGGGGGTGGGGGGGGGGGGGGTTGGGTTTATGTGTAGGGGTTGTGTTTTTGTTGTTTTGAGGTGTTTTTTTTTTTTTTTACTTTCGTGATTGTGTGTTTGTGTTGTTTTTTTGTTTTTTTTAGGTTTTGTTGTTTTTTTTTTTTTTTTTTTTGTTTTTTATCATTTTTTTTTTTCTTTTTTTTTTTCTGTTTTTTCTTTTTTTTTTTTTTTTTTTTTTATTTTTTTTTTTTTTTTTTTTCTTTTTTATGTTTTTTTTTTCGTTCTCAGGTTACGTCCTGTCTGTGGAACAACAAGTCTCAATGCTCCATCCCACCGCATTTTATGTTAGCTGTCTTGCTTAGTTTAAATGGTACATCCTGTCTGTGGAACAACAAGTCTTCAGCCATCCCACGCTATTATATGTCTAGCTGTCTCTGTAGTTTAAAAGAGTACATTCCTGTCTGTGGAAACCAACAAGTCTCAGCCATCCCACGCATTATATGTTAGATGTCCTCTGCTTTGGTTAAATGGTACGTCCTGTCTGTGGAACAACAAGTCCAGCCATCCCACCGCATTTAGATGTCTAGCTGTCTCTGCTTAGTTTAAATGGTACGTCCTGTCTGTGGAACACATGTCTCTGACATCCCACCGCAATATTTGTCTATGAAACGGTTCTGCTTAGTTTAAATGGTACGTCCTGTCTGTGGAAACAACAAGTCCTCAGCATCCCCCCGCATTTAAAGTCTAGCTGTCTTGCTTAGTTTAATGGGTACATTTTTGTCGAGATATTTTCGCCCAGCTCTGTCTTCCTAATTTATTCTGTGTTTATTTTGTATAGCCATCAATCCCAGTTACTTCCCTTTGATGTTTGCTCTGTGCAGAGCAATTTGTAGATCCACCCGTTTCGACACCTGAATGCCTAATGCTCATTTTTGATATCATCATAGATTGAGTATAAGTTGCAGAGCTGTGGTCTGTGGACCGAGGTTGGGGGCCAAAGATTACACGTGCCAAATTTTAAGTGGCAATTTAGATGGGCAATCTCAGAATTATCCCTGTATTTAATTGAAGTGAGAGAAGGGAGAAGGGACTTCACCTTTTTGTAAGTGTACACTTCTTGGCATACTCCTTATTTACCATTGCTTGCTTTACTATGACTTGCAGCCATCTGCCTCTATCTTATCCACCCTATCTTGCCTTCAGACATGTTTATCTCATAACTCCTCTCTGCCTTCCCTCACCTAGTAGCTCATCCACACGCTATTTCCCTTTTCAACCACCCCAAACCTCAGCTCTCATATTACTGCACTAACGACGTCATATTCATCACTTGACCCATCTGCTGTCTCTTGGGCATTCTCTGCTTCGCACTGCAGGGGGACATCTCTCAACCCGGGCCAACCTTTCCTTTACTGTCATACCACTCTCCCTCAGCCGCCCATAGAAACCCTGTAACCTGATTGCCATCGCTGTAGTCCTTTTTCTGCCCCTTTTAAGGTGTGCTTATGGACGCGACTCCGTCTGCAAACAACTCATGCTGTTCATGAACCTTTTCTCTCCAACTCCCTCAACCTGCTGGCCCTCACAGGAAACATGGCGTCCAGCAAGTCTGCACACCGCTTCCTTGCCGGCTCTCACCAATGGGTGGGCTACCACTTCACCACACCCCCAGGACCAGAGATACAGGCCGGGTGGAGGAGTTGGCATACTTCTTCTCCACACTGCACTTACGGTCCTTCCTCCTTGCTAACCCTCCCTCTACTTTCCCCTCCTTTGTGGTCCACACCTCAGATCTTTTCTGCATTTTTCCCATCAGAGTCGCAGTGGTCTACAGGACCCACTGGCTCTCCCCGCCAGTTTCTGGATCATTTTGCCGCCTGGCTCCCCCACTTCCGTCTTCTGAAATGCCCACTTCGTCACTGGGTGATTTCAATTCCCCATTGATGGACCCCTTGTCATCCTTCCGCCCTCACAGTTTTTTCATTAACTCCTATCTGGCCTCAGCAGTTTACTGACTCCCCAACAAAACGGATTGGATACTCTTGGATTGATGTCTTCGGTCAAACTTTCCTCTATTTATACTTCACTAAATTTTCTCCTTATGCTCTCTTGGACCACAATCTTATCTCCTTCATTATAATAATTCTAAGCCTTCTCTGAGGACAAACATGCCATCATCCATACAGAAATATCCGCTCCATTAATACTCAGGAAACTCAACAGTCCACATCTGTCCTCCACTGCCCCCAATCTCCTCTCTCTCCTGTCAGACCAGGGTCTGCCATCGTGACAATGAACATCTATCCACAAACCACCTGGACATGTTGGCACCACTCACACACCGCACCACCAGAGCAGAACGCCCCGCAGCCTTGGCACAACCTCAGACTGTTTTCTCCAGCGATGTTCCTGGTGTGCTGAGGGCTGTGCGAGTAGTCAAAGCTACTGCATGACTTTCTTCACTACAAATTCATGCTCGGGACTTTTCACAATGCTTCACATGCGCCAAACAAAAATATTTCACCTCCACTATCTCCACACTACACAACAACCCCAAAACGCCTTTTGACACCTTCCACTCCCTCCTGAGGCCTAAAGCGCAGGCTCGGTCTCGGACTCTGTGCTGAAGACACCTGGCCATCCACTTCAAATGGACAAAATGTGAAAATATCCGGGCTTAAACATTATCCTCAGTCCCCAAATAATACCCTCCTGTCTCACGCAAGTCCTCGAAATCTACTCGCAGCCCTTGACCGACGAAACAGAGGATGAAGTGTCCAGGCTTCTCCTGTCTGCTCGTCCCACTACCTGCTCTAGGATCCCATTCCATCCCACCTCGTCCCAGTCTATTTCTACAGCCGGTCTCTGCCCCTTTGCTATTTTGTAAACCGTCTCTCTCACTGGGATCTTTCCATCTTCCTTCAACCGCCATCATAACCCCTTTACTAAAAAAAAGCCCTTCTGGACCGGCTGTGCTGAGTCTCTACGACCAGTCTTAACCTTGCCATTCCTTCTCAAACTCCTGGAGCTTGGTTACTCTCGCCTAATCCGCTATCTCTCTGCTAACTCTCTTCTTGACCGATGCAATCCAGGTTTCCGCACCTACACTCACGGGAAAACCTGCCCGTATAGTCTCAAATGGCCCTCCTAACAGCAAAATCTCAGGGTAACTACTCTTGTTGCTTCTCTTGGATCTCTCTGCAGCATTTGACACTGTGGGATTCACCAACGTCTCCTCCGATGCTCAGCACCATTGGCCTCCAGTACACGCTCTCGTTGGTTTCGTCTACCTTCTGGACCGCTCTTCAGTGTCTCGTTTTCTGTTCGACCTCCTTCTCTCTTCCTCTTGTTGTTGAGGTTTTCAGGATCAGTTCTAGGTACTCTCCTCTTTTCATGTACACTGCCACCATTGGAACAAACCTCAGTAGATTTGGCTTCCAGTACCCACTCTCTATGCGGATGGACACCAATTATACACCTCCTCCCGTGAATCACTTCCAGCCGTGCTACAAAACACAGTGACTGTTGGAGCTGTCTCTGAATCATGTCCTTCTCATCTGAAACTAAACTCATAAGATGAACTTCTTGTCTTTCGCATTACAACCAACCCCCCTGCTATTTATGTTTCTTGTATGTGGTACCACATTTCTCCTAGCAGCTGCCCGCTGTATACGGGGTTTTATTGGTTTTGAATCTGACCTTCTCCCCATATAATCAATCCACTTGCCCGCTCTTGTCACCTGCACTCAAGATATCTCCAAATCCGTTCCATTCTCACTGTGGAAAGACTCAAACTTCATTATGCTCTTATTCTTTCTACGTCTTGACTACTGCAATCTCTTTTATTGATTATCGGTCTCCCCTCTCTGAAACTCTCCCTCTCCAATCTGTCCAGAATGCAGCTGCAAGCTTGTCTTTCTCTCCAGACGCTATTTACTGATGCCTCTACCTTGTGTCAGTCACTGCATGGTTGCCCATCCCAGGTACTGCGATACAGTATAAACTCAGCACTCTCACCATAATGCTCTCCACAGCGCTGTCCTCCCTAATCTCCTCCCTAGTCTCTGTCTACCGCCTCCCGTGCTCTAGCTATGCTGGATGTTATCAGGGTTACATTCCTCAATCATGTCAGAACCTCCATGGCCGCCTACAAGATTTCACACGTGCAACACCATTCTCTGGAATTATGCTACCGCGGGCGATTCAGGCACATTCCTCAACCCTGACAGTTTTAAGAGGGCCTGAAAATACATTTTTCTGTCTGGCCAACAAGATCCATAACTGCTATCCCACATCTGCACTCTGCACTTGGGCCTCACAGGCCACCTTAGTCTGATTATAGGTGTTACAGTCTGGGTGGCAGGTTCATCATTTTTATGTAAACACCCCTTATTTCTGTAACATGGCCAGACCATAGTAAATTTGGCACTTCTTACCTCTGTGTCACCCATAACCTAATAGATTGTAAGCTCTCATGGCTCGGGCCTCACACCTTGTGTCTCATTTGTAAGTACTTGTAATGTGTTAATGATGTATGTTTACCTTGATTTTGTAATAGTGTGCGGATATGTTTGGCGCTATAGAAATAAAGATTATTATTATTATTATTATTCCGCCCAGTTTTCAGGCAGAACATGAACATGTGGGAAGAAGGACAGCTTGAATCCACAAACCGGAGAAAACGACACCCCCCCCCCGCTTACGTGCCAAAAAAGGAAATATAATTACGGTCTGAAAATCGATCGTATTTGGTCTTTGCTTGGGAACGCACCTACGTATATACGATATATATATATATATATATATATATATAGTATATATATTATTTATATAATATATATATTTATATATATATATATATATATATTATTATATATATTTATTTTTTTTTTTTTTTTTTTTTTTTTTTTACCCACTCGGCCGTAGGGAGCAATAATTTTTCTTTGCTAGGCAATCTTTTGCTTGACAGTCTTTCTTTTTACATCATGTTGATGGCCGGGTGGGTGTATGGTGCCTTCCTGGGGAAGAGATGGCAAAAGGATGTGGTATGGTAAGATGGCTAGAGGAAGTGTGATGCTCTGGGCAGTATTCTGCTGGGAAATCTTGGATCCTGGTAGATTTCAATTAGACATGTACCATCTCCCTAAACATTGTTGCAGACCAAGTACAGGCTTTCATGGCAACTGTATTCACTAATGTCCCTGCTACATTGCAAACATTTTTCCCAAATGGTTTGAGGAACATGACAAACAATCAGATGATGACTTGTCTTCAAAATTCCCTATATCTCAACCTGATCAAGCATCTGATTCAGTGGAAGCCCAATCTCATTGTCACAGTATAGAAATCGTCCATTCAAGAAAAGACCTGTGGTATGCATTTAGAAATCTACAGCAAGTCAATCTATGTTGCAGTTTGTTTGCAGACCTACTACAGATTTTACCCCCTGACCTCATGAAAGAAGTTATAATCCCCCAAGAACATATGGCTTTGGATTTTGCTGCAGAGTACCAGTGGATCATCATGCCCATTTCAGTATTTTAAATAAATATGTGCTTCAGATCCACACCAATGTCTGCACAATTTGGTGCAGATTCCCCTGAGGATTTTAGTTAGCACTTGTGCAGAAATGTTCCACAATAGTTCTATCATGTGGGCATTTACCCTCAATATAACTCATTCTACTTTAAGGGTATGTTCACACAGCGTTTTTCAGATCTGTTTTTGGATCCGCTTTTCGGACCCAAAAAACGCATCTAACAATGTGCAGTGTCATTTACATTAGTTTCAATGTAAAACACGCATCGCTGTTCAGACGAGTGATCGCCGATGCGTGTTTACGTTCGTCTTTTCGATGCGTTTTTTTTTTCCGGTGAAAGAATTGTCATGTCAATTCTACTTGCGTTTTATGCAAGTGAAATCCCCATAGGAAACAATGGAGTGCGTTTTTGGAGCCTGAAAAACGGATCCAAAAAGCGCAAAACACTTTTGGGTACGCTTTGGATGCGCTTTTCGCATCCGAAAAACGGATTGGATTAAAATTTGAACATCTGTAATTTGGAAGAAAACGCATCCAAAAACGCATGCAAAATCTGCAGAAGTTTTTTTGGATACATTTTTTGGATGCAGTTTTCAATGCTTTTTCATGTAATGAAAAACGGATCCAACACGCCATGTGAACATACCCTTAGGTCTGATTAAGGCTGGAGATACATAGCAACATAAGATGACAATTACTACATAGCAACAGCATATTGAGTCACATGCCTGCAAACTAATGACAGTATAGTATGGGGATAGGTCCGCTCTCCTACGTAAGGACAGTATAGTATGGGGACAGGTCCCCTCTCCTATGTAAGGACAGTATAGTATGGGGGCAGGTCCACTCTCCTATGTTATGTAAGGGCAGTATATTATGGGGATAGGTCCGCTCTCCTATGTAAGGACATTATAGTATGAGGACAGAGGTCCACTCTCCTATGTAAGGACAGTATAGTATGGGGACAGGTCCGCTCTCCTATGTAAGGACAGTATAGTTTGAGGACAGGTCTCTCCTATGTAAGGACAGCATAGTATGGGGACAGATCCTCTCTCCTATGTAAGGGCAGTATAGTATGGGGACAGGTCCACTCTCCTATGTTATGTAAGGGCAGTATATTATGGGGATAGGTCCGCTCTCCTATGTAAGGACACTATAGTATGAGGACAGAGGTCCACTCTCCTATGTAAGGGCAGTATAGTATGGGGATAGGTCCGCTCTCCTATGTAAGGACAGTATAGTATGGGGACAGGTCCGCTCTCCTATGTAAGGACAGCATAGTATGGGGAGAGGTCCGCTCTCCTATGTAAGGACAGTATAGTTTGAGGACAGGTCTCTCCTATGTAAGGACAGTATAGTATGGGGACAGGTCACTCCTATGTAAGGACAGTATAGTATGGGGACAGGTCCACTCTCCTACGGTATGTAAGGGCAGTATATTATGGGGATAGGTCCGCTCTCCTATGTAAGGACACTATAGTATGAGGACAGAGGTCCACTCTCCTATTTAAGGACAGTATAGTATGGGGATAGGTCCGCTCTCCTATGTAAGGACAGTATAGTATGGGGACAGGTCCACTCACCTATGTAAGGACAGTATAGTTTGAGGACAGGTCTCTCCTATGTAAAGACAGTATAGTTTGGGGACAGGTCCACTCTCCTGTGTAAGGACAGTGTAATAGGCAGATAGGTCCGCTCTCCTATGTAAGGATCTTTCTCATTCCCTCAACCTGCTGGCCCTCACAGAAACATGGCTCCAGCACTCTGACACCGCTTCCCTTGCCGCTCTCACCTATGGCGGCCAACACTTCACCCACACCCACAGACCCGAGAACAGGCCGGGTGGAGGAGTCGGCATACTTCTCTCTCCACACTGCACTTACCAGGTCATTCCTCCCGCACCCTCCCTCACTTTCCCCTCTTTTGAAGTCCACACCATTAGACTCTTTCGGCCATTTTCCATCAGAGTCGCAGTTGTGTACAGACCCCCCGGCTCACCCCGCCAATTTCTGGATAATTTCGCTGCCTGGCTCCCCTATTTCCTCTCTTCTGAAATGCCCACTCTCATCATGGGTGATTTCAACATCCCCATTGATGACCCCATGTCTCCTTCTGCCTCTCAGTTTCTTTCACTGACCTCTTCTCTTGGCCTCTTGCAGTTTACTGACTCTCCCACCCACAAGGATGGGAACTCTCTTGATCTGGTCTTCTGTCGTCTCTCATCAATTTCTAACCTCACCAATTCTCCTTATGCTCTCTCTGATCATAACCTTATCTCTTTTACTATCAATTCTCAGCCTTCTCTGGACACACCTGCCCTTCACCCATTCAGAAATATCCGCTCCATTAACACCCAGGAACTCAGACACCATACAGTCCTCACTGCCCCCAATCTCCTCCCTCTCCTGTCCTGACCTGGCTGTCAAACATTACAACGAAACTCTCACAACCACCCTGGACATATTGGCACCACTCACACACCGTACCACCAGAGTCAGACGCCGGCAGCCTTGGCACACACCTCAGACTCGGTTCCTGCAACGATGCTCCAGGTGTGCTGAGCGTCTGTGGAGAAAGTCGAAGCTACCTGCAGACTTTCTCCACTACAAATTCATGCTCAGGACTTATCACACTGCCCTTCACAGCGCCAAACAAAAATATTTCACCTCCCTCATCTCAACCTTACACAACAACCCAAAACGCCTGTTTGACACCATCCACTCCCTTCTCAGGCCTAAAGCTCAGGCCCCGGTCTCTGACCTCTGTGCTGAGGACCTGGCCACTCATTTCAAAGACAAAATTGACAGTATCCGGCATAACATCTCATCACAAACCCCAAGCAGAATCCATCCTGTCCCTCCCCGCACATCCTCTAGTGTTCCCCAGCTCTTGACCAACGACAGAAGAAGAAGTATCCAGGCTTCTCCTGTCTGCTCGCCCCACCACCTGCTCTAGCGACCCCATTCCCTCCCACCTTCTCCAGTCTATTTCTCCAGCTATCCTCTCTCACCTTACTGCAATCTGTAACCTCTCTCTCTCCACTGGGATCTTCCCATCCTCCTTTAAACAGGCTACTATAACTCCCCTACTAAAAAAAAACCCTCCCTGGACCCCTCCTGTGCTGCCAACTACCGACCAGTCTCTAACCTTCCCTTTATCTCTAAGCTCCTGGAACGCCTAGTCTACTCTCGCCTAAATCCGCTTATCTCTCTGCAACTCTCTTCTGGATCCTCTACAATCAGGTTTCCGCCTCTTTACACTCCACAGAAACTGCTCTAGTTGAAGTCTTTAACGATCTCCACACTGCTAAATCTCAGGGCAAATACTCGTTGTTGGTTCTTCTGGATCTCTCTGCAGCATTTGACACTGTTGATCACCATCTTCGCCTCAGCATGCTCAGCACCATTGGCATCCAGGACAGTGCTCTCGCTTGTACTCTTCCTTACCTCTCTGACCGCTTCTTCAGTGTCTCATTTGCAGGTTCTACTTCCTCTCCTCTCCCCTTGCGTAGGGGTCCCTCAGGGGTCAGTTCTTGGTCCACTCCTCTTCTCAATTATACAGCCCCATTGGCCAAACCCTCAGTAGATTTGGCTTCCGTACCACCTCTACGCTGATGACACTCAATTATACACCTCTTCCCGAGACCTCACTCCTCCCTGCTACAAAACACCAGTGACTGTCTGTCCGCTGTCTCTGACATCATGTCCTCTCTCATATCTCCAACTAAACCTCACCAAAACCGAACTTCGTGTTTTTCCCCCCATCTACTAACTAACCCCCATCTGCTATTTCTCTCTCAGTGTGTGGCATCACCATTAACACCTAGGCAGCAAGGCCCGATGTCTTGGGGGTTATTCTAGCCTCTGATCTGACCTTCACCCCATATATCCAATCCCTTGCCCGCTCCTTCACTTGCACCTCAAGAACATCTCCAGAATCCGTCCTTTCTCACTGTGGAAACAAAAACTCTCCATTGTTGGGTCTATTCATTTCTCGTCTTGACTACTGTACCCTTGCTTACCGGTCTCCCTCTCTGTAAAACTCTCCCCTCTCCAATCTATCCTGAATGCAGCAGCCAGGCTTGTCTTTCTCTCCAGCTGCTATACTGATGCCTCTACCCTAGTGTCAGTCACTGCACTGGTTGCCCATCCAGTACAGAATCAGCATAAACTAATCATTCTCACTCATAAAGATCTCCACAGTGCTGCACCCCCATACATCTCCTCCCTCATCTCTGTCTACCACCCTGCCCGCTCTCTCCGCTCAGCTACGGACATCAAACTACAGACTACAATTTATCCGAACCACCCATGCCCGTCTTCAGATTTTGCACGTGCTGCACCCATTCTCTGGAACATCCTACCACGTACCCTCAGGCACAATCCAAGCCTTCGCAGTTTTAAGAGTGTCCTGAAAACACATCTTCTCAGGCAGGACTACCAAAACCCCTAATTGCTAACCCACACCTTCTATCACACACATCTGTCACTCCCTACACTAGGGCACTCACAGGCACGTATCTGTATATCGATGTACAGTCATGGTGGCAGGTTCACCAAATTTTTATGTAAACCTCCCCATATTGATAAAGCATGGCTGGGCCATTGTAAATTTAGCACTTCTCCCCCTTTGTTTCCCCCAGGCACCCTCTTAGATTGTAAGCTCTTGCAAGCAGGGCCCTCACACCTTGTGACAGTTTGATTAGAAGATATCCAGCACGCACCAACGTATGCTTAAAATATATTGATATTTATTAAATCATGTTAAAATTGATTTCCAAAAATAGCACTCACCAGTAGTCATGATAGACAGTGAACAGTCACAGAGGCACAGAGGGAGGAAACAGCTAACGCGTTTCGGGCTTAGCAAAACATACGCCCTTAGCCCATAGCCCTGCTATGAGTAAGGGCGTATGTTTTGCTAAGCCCGAAACGCGTTAGCCGTTTCCTCCCTCTGTGACTGTTCACTGTCTATCATGACTACTGGTGAGTGCTATTTTTGGAAATCAATTTTAACATGATTTAATAAATATCAATATATTTTAAGCATATGTTGGTGCGTGCTGGATATCTTCTAATCAAACTGTGACACTGTTGCCGTCTCTTGGGACTGTGCATCCGTGCATTGCACCTTATGCAGAATTGTGGGCTGGCTTATCTCTTCCCTCACACCTTGTGTCTCACCTGTAAGTAGCTCTCACTGTGTAATGTCTGTCTTTTGTCTGTAATTATACCCTCTACTTTGTAAAGTGCTGCGGAATATGTTGGCGCTATAGAAATAAAGATTATTATTATTATTATTAAGAGGGCCCTGAGAAAACATCTTCTCAGTCTGGCATATCAAGATCCTTAATTGCTAACCCCCACCTGCTATCACACCTATCTGTCACTCCCAACACTAGGGCACTCACAGGCACTTATCAGTAAATAGATGTACTGTCAGGGTTGCAGGTTCATCCAACTTTTATGTAAACCACCTCCTATTTATGTAACATGGCTGGACCATTGTAAACTGAGCACTTCTTAAAGGGGTTGTCTCATTACATTGATTCATCTCAGTTCTGTTTTCTTGGTTTCACTTTGAATTCAGGGGCGTGTTTACTGGCTTCCACTAGGCTGCAGTAGAAGCCAGGTCTGTAGCTATAGCAACCAGTGCTGGCAGCCTATCAGGAGAGATTAAACAGGTCTGTAGCTATAGTGACCTGAGGAGCTGATGCAGCCCATACAAGAGGGGATATCTAGGAATAGGTAGGACACTGATAATGGACACATATTGTAAAGTGACTTGTTTTTGCAAGATCTTTAACACAAAAAGTGATCCTTATAGTGAGACAACCCCTTTAACCCTTTGTCTCTCCCCTACACCATAATAGATTGTAAGCTCTCACGAGCAGGGCCCTCACACCTTGTGTCTCATTTGTAAGTTCTTTTAATGTGTAATGTCTGTATGTATACCCTCTATATTGTAAAGTGCTGCCGAATATGTTGGCGCTATATAAATAAAAAAAATTATTATTAAGGTGCCTGTCCTTATACAGGAGAGCGGACCTGTCCCCATATAATGCTGCTCTTACATAGGAGAGATGACCTGTCCCCATATAATGCTGCTCTTACATAGGAGAGATGACCTGTCCCCATATAATGCTGCTCTTACATAGGAGAGATGACTTGTCCTCATACTATACTGCCCTTACATAGCCCAGCACAGTCTGACAACAGATCTGACTGAAGCTGGGCACATATATTCTAGAATTGTTGGCTAAGCCCATTAATATTCATGTGTACCTTTAGAATAAGCTCCTTCAACTACAACCCATGTCCCAGACATACAACATTTTAGATACACAGTTCCCAAAAAAGTATATGCTGGAGACAGTGTAATTGACCACATACAAAGAAATTGTCAGATCTTGCTAGTGGTCTATACAAGGTGCTAGTGTATAGAATGACATACAAATACTTACGCTCTGTTGGCTTAATTTTAATATAGATACCAAAAAAAAAAAAAAAACAACAACTGGAGTCTCCTTTTCCAGATGATGAATTCTAGTAAATGTAATAAGGCCACCATCACTGTGCACAGCTATAGCTTACCGCATCTGGTACACGTGACACACCCATCATAGGCTACTGCCCTCGAGTTCAGCCTACAGATGGTGTGCAGATTAGTCCACTGCCATGTAATGTAGGCAAGGAGGAAGCAGCAGACAGTTTCAAATCAATATCAGCCTGAAAAAGAAGATTCACTTTAAATTTCCTAAAGTGCATAAAATCTTAAAGGGGTGTTCCGATGAAGCACAGCGTACTGCACTGGTTGCTCTCAACTAGCTGTGAGCCGACTGTGCATGAGAATGAGGAGGGTGGCGCTTGCGGCCGTCCTCTCCTTTTACGTCTATGGGAGTTCAGAATATAGCCAAGTGTGTGCGCTCAACTATGCTCAGGAGGTGAATGGGGAGTCATGGAGGGAATGCTCATAGAAGTGAATGGGGAGTCACAAGCACCGCCATCCTCATTCATGGTCGGCTCATAGGTAGCCAAAAGTTGACCTGTGCAGTACACTTTGCTTCATTGGAATAGCCCTTTAAATCACATTATGTTCAAAAAGTGACCAATCGAATGTGTACCCGTCAGCAAAATATACTGCTCTACACCTTGGAAGCTCAAGACAGGTCAATAGTTTTACACATTACAGGTCCATACTTATAGTAGTCAAAAACGGCACACACAAAATCCTGTGAGCTTAAGAGCGCTGAAAGTGTCCAGTGTATTCTTGAGGAAAGCATTGCCCACACTTACCCCACGGCAACTGTTGACATGCTGTGGTGTATAGGTGAATACATAGCAGTCCATGGTCACCATGAAGGGAAGGGTAGTGCTCTGTACAT
>JAODAL010006514.1:0-132870 GCA_025379985.1 Phyllomedusa bahiana | reverse complement strand
GGGCGGGGGGGGGGGGGGAATTTTTTTTCCCCTCGCCCTGGGGTTTTTTAAATCCTGGGAAAACTGCCCTGCCTATTCACCTGCGGCACAAAAATGTTTAAACCTTTTCCCCTTTTCCCCCCAAATAAAAAAAAACCGGGGACATGGTTGGATGAATTGGCCACACCCGGGCTATTTTATTAACAAAAAAATTTAATTAACATAAATAACCAGGGTACAAATTGGTATCATTTCCCCAAAAACCCCATTGCCCAAAACCCCCAAAATTTTTCCCGGGCCCCCTTCCGGAACGTTCCTAAACGTAAACCCAATTGGGGCTGGGTTTTCTTGGTCAAACTAAAATCCAACCAGGTTCTGGCAAAAAGGCTTCCAACTCGTTCTTTCCATATTTTATCCCGGGCCTTTCCCCCCCCGGTTTCCCAAGGGGGCCCCAAAAGCCACCTCAGGCAGTTTAACCATTTCCTTACCTCCCCCAAAGGGGACCATTCCCTTTTGGAGCCCACAACCTTCCCCTAAACCGGTCCACCCAAAGCGGGGGAGTCGAGCAAAAACCTGACCCCCCTTTTTTTTTCACCAACCCCAAAAACCCCAAACTGCCCCCGGCCACGGTGACAGGTCCCAAAACAAAAGCCCGGGAAAAAAACCACCAAACCCCCCCGGCGCGCCCTCCAACCTAACGGGTGGGCGGGGGGGACTGAGTCTCTGCGTTACACGCAACGGTTCCCGCGCGGCGCAGGGCTCGGCTTCATATGCCAACCCCGCCGGCGCATCAAGTTGTCCCACAAATATTAAACTGGGTTAAAGTGTGAGGAATTAGGGGCCAGGGTAGTAACTGGAAGTCTTGAGTCCAACCAATTTCAGACATTTATACCCGTGTGACATGTTGCATTGTTGTGCTGGTAGATCCCATCTTCCCCATATATAGTAGGGTTAGCAGAGGTGCAGTGACATCCATCTGCTCCGGGGCCCCATACACAGTAGGGTTAGCAGAGGTGCAGTGACATCCGTATGCTCCGGGGCCCCATACACAGTAGGGTTAGCAGAGGTGCAGTGACATCTGTCTGCTCCGGGGCCCCATACACAGTAGGGTTAGCAGAGGTGCAGTGGCATCCGTCTGCTCCAGGGCCCCATTCAAATTCGGGTTAGCAGAGGTGCAGTGACATCTGTCTGCTCTGGGACCCCATACACAGTAGGGTTAGCAGAGGTGCAGTGACATCATTGCTCCGGTCCCATACACAGTAGGGTTAGCAGAGGTGCAGTACACATTGTCTGCTATGGGGCCCCATACACAGTAGGGTCTAGCAAGGTGCAGTGACATCCGTCTGCTCCAGGGCCCCATACACAGTAGGATTTGCAGAGTTGCTGTGACAGCCGTCTGCTTCAGGGTCCCAACACAGTGGGGTTAGCAGAGGTGCAGTGACACCCAAATTGCTCCGGGGCCCCATACACAGTAGGGTTAGCAGAGGTGCATTTGACTTCCGTATGCTCCGGGCCCCATACACAGTGGGGTTAGCAGAGGTGCAGTGACATCTGTCTGCTCCGGGGCCCCATACACAGTAGGGTTAGCAGAGGTGCAGTGACATCCATCTGCACGGGTGCCCCATACACAGTAGGGTTAGCAGAGGTGCAGTGACATCCGTCTGCTCCAGGGCCCCATTCAAATTCGGGTTAGCAGAGGTGCAGTGACATCTGTCTGCTCTGGGACCCCATACACAGTAGGGTTAACAGAGGTGCAGTGACATCAGTCTGGTCCGCGGTCCCATAAACAGTAGGGTTAGCAGAGGTGCAGTGACATCCATTTGCTCCAGGGCCCATACACAGTAGGGTTAGCAGAGGTGCAGTCACATTGTCTGCTCTGGGGCCCCATATACAGTAGGATCAGCAGAGGTGCAGTGACATCCATTTGCTCCAGGGCCCCATACACAGTAGGGTTAGCAAAGCTGCAGTCACATGTGTCTGCTCAGGAGCCCCATACACAATAGGATTTGCTGAACTGTTGTGATAGACACACGTCTAGGTCATTTTAGTGGTGAGTTGCTCCCCTATAGCGTGGTCTCCGCCCTTGCGCACCTCTGTAGCCGACATTCACCTCTCACATCAATGACACACGGTCCTCCGCAGTCTCCACTCAGTGCTTTTTCACTCACAATACACTTTCACCACAGTATCACGCGAACATGCCGTTTCAGAAATACCGCCACCCTGCGCCCCAAAAGCCAATAATCATCCCTTTTTTTCAAGTTTGATAATTCGCACCCATGACAACAACAACAACAACTGATGCAAACAACCTTTTATAAGCCCACCAAGCTAGCACACCACGTGCCACCCTTCACAAGCTATGCCCTGTTAACGTCAAAGGAAGGAAGTGGTCATAATAATGTGACTTGACTGTGTATATACTGTACATGGGGTTATTATTAGATTTTGGATGGGAGAGGAAGTTAAAATCAATGCTACTAGTAGTCTAAGGCCTTGTTCCTGGGATGCAGGTTCTGTATACAGAATAAACCACATCCAATTGCAGTTGGTAACGGTTACCTGATTTTGACGGTAAAGCCACTTTGCTGCATTAAAGGGGATGTATCGCTTCATCAGTTCGGCTGTTTTCTTGTAGCTTCATTTTCTCAGTTCCTCAAATCCAGGGGCGTTTCTTCCCCTCCCAGCTGGGTGTTTCTTAACTGAAGAGGGATGACATCAACCCCCTCCTTTCACTGTTCGTGCTCACTCTGGAGTCAGTGTGTTTGTTTGTTTGAGATCAGTGGGAGAGGATAGCACATCCCTGCTCTTCCCCACTCTATTCCTTCTCTGTCTGAGTCCACATGTCACTCTGTCGTTCCTCTCCCAATGCAGTCTTATTTTGTAAGAACTTCTTGTTTACATACCACAGCCCTGCATTCAGTCTAGACCGTCTACTAAGAACTCAGAGCACTGATCTCTTCTCCTCTCACAGCTGGAGGTTTGTTACAGTTGAATCCAGTCTTCTATGAACTCATCCAGAGCAGCACAGATCTGTCTTCCTTCTATGTTTACACGCAGGAGCATTAGGCACCGGGCACAATTATGCCGTTTTCTGATTATAGAAGCAGCTGCAGTGTTACTGTGGAGCTGCTGGCTGTGCAGAGTGAAATGTAGCCGCCCCTTATTCTGAGTGAGAGAGGCAGGAATAAGACCGGAGGCCAGACAGAATGTAAATTAGTAGAGCCGTCAGTCAATGAAATGAAAGGAGGAATCCGACCGGCACTGGGGAACAGTGTTTACCGAAAACGAAGATAAGGGATCCTGTGAAAATAAGACAGATTTGCAAATGACATCCAATTGCAAGGTTGCTTGTTTTTACTGTCCCCTTATTCTGAAGACCATTTAATGTAGTGATACAATCCCTTTAACCTCTCTCTGGTACAATGTAGTTGATTTTTTTTTCATAGTGCCAGACAAGGGTTAAAGGCGTCCGCATTCACGTGGTTGATCTTTACAATATACTTTGCTAGAAATATAGTAGAGGAGCTTTCTTCGACATCTTGATGCTGGGTACATACTTTTTTAAATGCATATTAAAAACAGATGGAATCATTTTATGAAATCCTTTATTTCAAGATTAGAAAACCTACCGAACAAAAAATACTAGGGGCTATGTGGATGTAGCACACACAAATAAGTTTATACGCTGGGGTTCTGCTCAACATTTGGCAGATTCATTCCGACATCACCGCGGCTAGGTTATTATTCCAGGTTACAGAGCTCACACTGACGGATGAATTCTACCATAATTATGGCTATTTATCACTAGCTCTCAAGGCGATCATTGCAGTGCACACCTCCCCCGGATCAGTCAGCTAAAATGACTATTACAGAAACAAGTATTTCATACTATTTTACTGCGAGGTCCTTGGCTGGGAGAGGTCTCCACTGATTATCTACAGTAGTAGCCGGAGGAATTGCTGAAAAGGTTCATAAAGGGAGCGAAAGCTATTATTAAGCAATATTCAGGGAAGAGCACTGGGACCTCCAATGGCTCGTCCATGTGACGAGTTATTATGGCTCCTCTCCTCAAGATGGATTTAACATTACGGCAACTAAAGGTGAAAATCTATAGTGTGGCAAGAACAACAAATCAACAAAACAAAAACCATCACAAGAAAATGGAAAGAATTATATTTCCCATGATGCTCTGCTAAAGGTGAAAATCTATAGTGCAGCAAAAACAGACCAACAAAACAAAAACCATCACAAAAATCAAAAATGGAAAAAAAACAGATTTCCCATGGTGTTCTGCTAAAGGTGAAAATCTATAGTGCCGCAAGAACAACTAACCAACAAAACAGAAACCATCACAAAAAAAGGAAAAAAATATATTTCCCATGGTGCTTTGCTAAAGGTGAAAATCTACAGTGCAGTAGAAGCAACAAACCAACAAAACAAAAAGCATTGCAAAAAAAATGGAAAAAATTATATTTCCCATGGTGCCTTGCTAAAGGTGAAAATCTACAGTGCAGCAGAAACAAGAAACCAACAAAACAAAAACCATCACAAAAATCAAAAATGGAAAAAAAACAGATTTCCCATGGTGTTCTGCTAAAGGTGAAAATCTACAGTGCAGCAGAAAGAAGAAACCAACAAAACAAAAAACATCATAAAAAATGGAAAAAATTATAAATTTCCCATGGTACTCTGCTAAAGGTGAAAATCTATAGTGTAGCAGAAACAACAAACCAACAAAACAAAAACCATCACAAAAAAATTGGAAAAAATTATAATTCCCATGGTGCTCTGCTAAAGGTGAAAATCTATAGTGCAGCAGAAACAACAAACCAACAAAACAAACACCATCACAAAAAATGGAAAAAATTATATCTCCCATGGTGCTCTGCTGTTGCGCAATAAAGTGTAGTGTATATGATATAATCCGGGGTCTGCAACATCAGCTCTTCAGCTGTTGAGAAACTACAACTCCCATCATGCATTTATATAATTTAAAGCAGTGGGCATGATGGGAGATGTAGTTTCTCAACAGCTGAAGAGCTGATGTTGCAGACCCCGGTGCTATATCAAAACCACTATGATTGAGTGAACCAGGATATATAGAGCCACCAGGAGCTATTCACATTGCATACCCATGGGGCGAATGCTAGTCACAGACAAGTTAAAGGGATTGTCTGGTGCATTTTTTACTATTTTTTAAATTAAAGGGTTTGTCAGCTTCAATTTTTATTCTCTTTTTTTTATTAAAGGGGCTGCTTGGTTCATATTTCTTTGTATTAACTATGGGTTAAAATTTCTATGTATAGACTTTATTGATGTAATGCCTTATATATTTGTGTGTTTTATACGTCTATTTTTTATTACTTTCCGTATGACAGTAAGTGATAACTTTCCATTCGGATCATCTCTTGCTACTGCATACACTACACCAGAGCCGGTTTTCTGGCTTAAAATTGTGCATGAGCGCTGTTCAAGAGGCCATCACTACTATAGTGCAGTCACACGCAGACCTCCCCCAACAAAATGTCACACTACTTTGTATAGGAGTACTGAGGGCGGCTACACTACAGAAGCGCCACCCTGCTGCCTGACTATCACGCTTGCCCAGTATAATCTATAATCTGCTATAGTGTATGCGGATGTAAGGGATGACGTTCTGAATGTTATCACTTATTTTTATAAACTATGTCTATGGAAGTAAAAAGTATAAAACACAAAAAATAAAACACATTACATCAATTAAGTTTATATATAAATTATTACACATAATAAGCATAATTAGTAGAAAAAAGGACCAGGCAACCCCTTTAATTAGGCTCACTAAAGGCTAAACTGTCAGACTTAAAGGGGTTTTGCCACGATGTAATGTTGACGTGGGATCCTCCAAAATGGGTATTTAATCAGTTTCTAAATATATGTGATTACAAAAAGCGAAGCCTGTTAGAGCTACAGCATTGCTCAGTCCCCCTTAGTTACCTGAAAGTTTATATTAGACACGACCAGGAGCTGATCTGGCCGCGCTTGCGTGTTTACACTTCTTATCTGATGACAGGGAACATGAAGGAGCTTGGAAGGGGCTGGGGAGAAAGTGCAGTGTATGAGTCTGTCTGCTGTATGGAGAATCCACTGTTGTAATGTTATTATTTGAGTAAACTTTTGAGACGCTCCCTTCTTCTTCACTCTCTGCTCAGCTGATAAGGAGGTAATGAACTCACTTCGTGGCAAAACCCCTTTAATTGATTTTATATAAAATGAAGGTGTGTGTTTTTTTTTCATTTACACATTTAGTTTTATTATTATATTTATGGATGTAAGTGATGCTGTTCCATTTGAAATGTCACCTTTTACTACTACATACACTCTAGAGGCACAGGCCTCCTGACCCAGCAGAAATGCCCCTGCGCTAGGAGGAGGCTGTTGCTTCTATAGTGTAGCCATCCACCAACCTCACCGAACGCAGTGTTAGAGTAATGTGTATAGTGTGAGGTTTCATTCAGGTAGGGCTGTGGGTGGCTGCACTATAGAAGTGCTGGCATGCCCAGCAGATAATTATTATTGGGCATGGGCGCTGGTCAGGAGACTGTCACTTCTGTAAGTATATAGCAGTAAGGGATGACATTCCAAACAGAACAGCTTCACTTACGGCCATATAAATAATAATAAGAATAATGTGAAAACACACAAATCTAAAATACATATATTGAAAAATCAATAAAGTTCTTAAAGGGGTTGTCTCACTACAAGGATTGCTTTTTACATTAAAGATCTTGCAAAAACAAGTCACTTTGCAATATATGTCCATTAACAGTGTCCTACCTATTCCGAGATATCCCCTCTTGTATAGGCTACATCAGCTCCACAGGTCGCTAAAGCTGCAGGCCTGTTTGATCTCTCCTGATAGGCTGCCAGCACTGGTCGCTATAGCTACAGACCTGTTTGATCTCTCCTGATAGGCTGTCAGCACTGGTCACTATAGCTACAGACCTGGCTTCTACTGCAGCCTAGTAGAACCAGTAAACACACCCCTGAATTCAAAGTGAAACCAAGAAAACAGAACCGAGGTAAGTTGAATCAATGTAGTGAGACAACGCCTTTAAATACAGTTTAGCCTATAGTGAACCTAAATTATCACTGAAAACCCTTATCCTTGTCAAATGTTACTGAAAAAAAACAGGTTAAAATTAAATTTTTAAAATACACTTAAAAAACAGGAAAACCTCCCATTAAGAATATAGACAATAGAAAGCACATGTATCTAAATTATAACCTGAATTAAATAGCCTTGGAGCAAAACAGTAATAAGAATGTCAGAGTACCAAAAAAGAAAAAACATATATGCAGACAATATACCAATGCACATAAAAAGCAGGAGGATCAATACTAAGCATTACTTACGATACCATTCATTTATCTCGGTCATTTACATGACGTCTTGGTGTTTTCTCATTTAAAGGGGTTTTGCCACAAAGTAAAATTGACGTGGGAAGGTTGCAAATTTAATAATAAACATTTTCACCATTCATTATTATTAAAAATTCTGCACCGTTTTTATTTTAGTTGTTCTTTTAGTGATCCATTGTTTACAGCTCGTCTCCAGGGGATACGACCAGGGCTGAGAGCTCCTCAGTGCTGGTCGCACATGCTCAGACATCACCTCTCCTCTCAGGCAGCTACTGAGTGTTCAAACCCCAGGTGCTGTCATTCTACTCCCGTCCTCTGTTCTCCTTAGTAATTAGTCAAACAGTACAAATAAATAAAAAAACAGAAACCTCAATCAGGTCTGTGCATTGATAAACAGAAAAAAAAATCCACAGGTTTGGTTCCTGCAGGGATTTGAACCTCGGACTCTTGTGCCTGGAGGCAAAAATATTACCACTGAGCTATATTGTCACTACTCATGCTCTATACATAAACAGACTCTTCTTTGACTACAGAGAGGAAAGGCCTGGTGATGTCATCCTGCTGGGTCACATGATATGCAATTCAAACAAATCACACACGCCCACTTCTGAGCACACAGAGCTGAAGAGCTGGATACAGGAGGTGTGAAATGTGATCGTGGCAAAACCCCTTTAAACAGATGTCAATCTGGATACAACTAGGATAATGGAGATGCATCAGATGAATAAGTGCAATAATGGCCTTATCAAATCCTTCCTATAGAGTGGGGGTACCGCCTCAAAAAGAGCATCCCCACCCTAGTTGGCTCTTCCTAGCAGACCCTTGCGCTCTGTAGTTAGACCGCATGATAATAATAAATGGGAGGTTTAAATAGATTTTAGGATCAAGTTAAATCACATACAAACCACCTGTGGGTGCCGGCAAAGTTCAAACAGGAAGCCAGCAGTACCGGCACTCAAAACGAGGTCTGAAGGGATCCATCGCTGACCCGCAGTCTGTTGCCATTATTTTTGAGGGAAAATTCCTCCTAAAAATGTACTAGCAGGATCAATGACCCAGCAATAGCATACGCTTAAGGGGTTATCCCCGTAACTGAAAAATGTTGCCACGGATTGCAAATATGTTATTATATAAAGTCTGCACTCCAATGTGTAACCCCCTTCTTCCAGCACTAACAATCCTGTCCACCCTGCTAGGCTTGTTTTCTTGGTCACAGCAATGACATACCTGCTGAAATCAATCACCGGTCTCCTGGTATATGGCATTAGACCTCTGAGGCCTGGTAATGCCTGCAGCTGTGATGGGGGTATATAGGTAAGTCATCATGGCAGACAACTAAAGAGGCCTGGTTGAGAGGGCAGAAGAAGCGGCACTGGAAGCGGCGGGGATAATTGTAAGCCATGGGAAAATGTCCGAGTAACCCTGACAACTCTTATTCTGAATGGTCCCAGTTACAAGTGACATACCTCAAGGCTCAGTACTGGATCTGCTTTATTTAATTTACTATTTATTATAGCAGATAGGACTATTAGGCAAAAACCCTACATTTAATGAGATACCTGGGCGTAGAGAAAACCCACAATAGAGCAATATATGAAAACCTGGTCATACCAATATTATTCACAAAGTCCAAACCACTGAAGGTATAAAACCTGCCTTCTTAGCAACATCTTCAGTGGTTTTGTCCAGATAGGACTATTAGCATGGTTTCAAGCTATTTAGTGTAGTGCAACCTACGGAAGGTGTTCAGAAATTGCAAGCAGACCTGGACACACTGAATGGTCTCCACTTGTCAAATTAGGTTCATTGTAGATAAATGTAAATTTATGCATCTGGATCCGAATAATCTATGTGTATCAATAGTCCTAGGGGGTGAAAAACTGGGAAAATCCCTTGTTGAAAAGGATCTGGGCGTACTTGTAGATCACAGATTACAGAACAGCATGCAGTGTCAATCAGTTGCCTCAGGATATTGTCATGTATTAGAAGAGGCATGGGCTCACGGGACAGGGATGTAATACTGCTGCTATATAAAGCATTGGTGCGGCCCCATCTAGAATATGCTGTTCAGTTCTGGGCTCCAATTTATGGAAAGGGTGTAATGAAGCAAGAGAGAGTGCAAAGACGAGCAACCAAACTTATAAGGGTAATGGAGCATCTTGGTTATGTGGAGAGGTCAAAAGAATTACACTTTTGTTTTGAGAAGAGACGTTTATGAGGAGACATGATTAATTTGTAATCGCTCCTACTAAAATATGGTGAAGAGTGGTTTAATGTAAAACCTCCTCAAACGACAATGGGGTTCTCACTCAAGCCTCCTTACCCATAAGAACCGTGAATCTGTGGAATAGCCACGTTAGACACTGGCCGCAGCAGGAACAGGTGAGGGCTTCTAGAAAAGCTTAGATAACTACTAACTAATTTTAACACCTATGTAACTGTATATGATTTTTGTTTAGAAGATTGATCCACTCTGATCACCAAGGATCAGAGTGGAATGGTTTTTTTTTCTGTACAGATTGGTTCGTGCTTTATGGGTGCCATATTTCATCCAGTCAAATAGTCTCCAAAAAAATGGGAATCTCGTAAGAACAGAGAGTGACTTTTGATCACTATATTTACTATTTTGCCATAGGCCGGACCGGACCTCTAACCCCTGATGAAGCCAGGTTAGCTGGTGAAACATGTTAGGGAGGTCAGGCATGACGTTTTAAATTGTGATTTCTCACCTCTGTCTACAAGTGTCACCCGCTGCAGATGGTGTCACAAGGGGACCTTATTTGTTTTGTGTCCATTAGATTAGGGACAACTACCCAATTAGGAGGCTTGGGATCCCTTACTGGAGTTAGTAATTTGCTGTATATATATAAGGCTTTCCTGTTAATAGGTGGTGCTCCACCAGGCTTGATAATAGAAAAGGAGCTATTCCTTCTTTCAGAAGTAGAAAGGATTAAATGGTGAGGTTAGAAATCAGGTTTTTAAATAGTGTGTATAGAGGTTAAGAGTTATATATATAATAAAAGTTACGTTTTAGTGTTTTATAGATAGAGAACTGATAGGGCATGTCCCCACACCATGGGTTTTCGCCCGGTTTTTCAGCCGGTTTGCGGTTTTTCAGACCGACTGAAAAACCGGGCGAAAATGAGCACAATTGTGCTCTATGGAAAACCCGTGCAGCAGTCCCCACTGCACGGGTTTTCCGCCCGACGGTTTTGCCGTCCGCGGTCCGGCGGCAAAACATTGTTCATTCTTCCGTCCGGTTTCCAGACGGATTATTAACAATTCAATGGGAGGAGGGAGGCTCATCGCGGAGAAAAGCCGTCCCCCCCGCAGCCGTGGGGACGGCCGCAAAACCGGACAAATACCGGCCGGTTTTTGTCCACTGCCGTGGGGATGCGCCCTTAGAGTTTAAGTTTGCCTATGGCAAAACAGTAAATATATTTCATCCAGATCTTCTCCTCACCCTTGGTTGAACTTGCTAGACATATGCCTATTTTCAATCGTAAATTTTTTTATTAATTAGGCTCACTATAAAATGTCAGTGAAAAATCAAACCGGTTTAGAATTTAACTTTTAATTAAATACACTTAAAAAACAGAAAAACCTCCCATTAAGAATATACACAATAGAAAACACATGTATCCAAAATATAACCTGAATTAAATAGACTTGAAGCAAAGCATTAATAATATGGTCATAGGGTACCCTTAGACCAAGCTAGCAATTGTTTGATCGATTTTTCATTCATTATGTTGTATATTTATTGAGCAATGAATTGTTTTCAAGTATTTTCCCTGATGAACCTTAATTAATCGGAAGAAACGCGTCTTTTATATCATCATTGACTTATTTCATCATTGCTTTAATTAGTATATTATCTTTGCCTCAATCATGCAATTTTAATCCTAATCTAATTTAATCACTGTTTGAATTTAATTGAATCCTTGTTTGGACTGTATTCATTCATTGCCATATGAATTTTCTCTTAATGATCTTTGCTATATAATTATTGTTCCAAATTCATCTTACATAATATTTTTTCTAAAGTGGTAGTTTTTTTTAGGGAATTTTAGGGTCTCCTTTCTATAGGGACAGGCACGGGCATAGAGTCGCCCCTATTAGGGCTTTCTCCCCGTTATTACGTAGGGCTTATACTTTTTGGTTAGGGATAGTGTAGGGTTCATGCTTAATTAGTTTTTAGTTGTAGTACTAATAAAAGTAAATTTTTTCTGTTTTGGGATACACGGGTGTGTTTTCTTCTGTGATAATTATTTGTCTTAGTTTGTATAAGATCCCAGTTTCCAATTTTGTATCCTTATTGGTTCTGTGATCTATGTTTACTCCGCTTCGTTTGTTCTTCTGTGTTTGACCCTCCTTAGTTTCCTAGATTCTGCTTTTGCCTGCAGTTCTCATCTTGCTTTACTCCAACCATGTTTTTGACCTTTGGTCACGATTCTTGGATTAGGAGTCTGTCTACCGATCTGGTACCGCCGATTATCCGTATGTTATTGATCTAGCTTGTCTGACCATGTTCTTCTCAGACACTGTCTTGGGAGCTGTGACCTGGCAGTTCTGTGGCAGCTCCCACCTTTCATCCCCGCAGAGGTCTAGAGTCAAGTCAAGAAGGGCGCCTTAGATTTCATGACCTTCAGCAGCAGTCTGGTAGCAGATTTGTGTGTTGCACTTCATCTGGAGTGTTGACCGTTCCAAATGGCTGCACTCCAGCATGTCCTAGATTTCTGTTCTGTGCCAACCTGTCTGGTGCAGAGCCACCTTAACATTATTATGGGTCCCAGGCAAAGCAGTGCACTTGGCCCTGCCCAAGCATAGGACATCACACCAGGCCAAGCCTCTAACCACCCTCAAAGACACCCAATCTTGCCCATTTTCCTTCAACAGACCAGCCCTAAAACAGGCCCGATTCACCAAAGATTCCAACTATATGCCTAAGAGAGTTTTGACTATACGGGAACTCAATTAGATACAGATGCAAGTGCAATCTCAACATCTTATTGACTGTTGTCCTTGGACAGGATATACGCTATTAGTTCAGCATCTGTATTGGGGCCAGATCTTTGGACTCTGAATCCATATCCCAAGCCTGGAACGGTGGTTCAGAGTGACCATGCCCTTCTGAGACCTACAAGTATCTTAATTTCAGTTTCACACCACTCTGTACTTACCCTGGTATCATATTAGGAGTCTTCCCTACCCCTTTTTTCCCTCCTTTTTATAATGTATTGACCAATAAAAACCTCTATTTCTTGCAACTTACATATATTGCATGTTATGGATTTTGAGCTCTGGTACTTGTGGTTACCCGTCAGGCTAATCTTTCCACTGAGAACCTCATAGTGGTATGCATACCAAATTACCAGTGCCAAAACCTACCCAAAGGCTATTTTTAGTGTAGTTGGGACCCTCACGCCGTGATAAGCATGGAGGCACCACGGGAAGGAAGACTGTTTCGAATAGGTCTCCAACTGAGCTGAAACCACCTTGTCGTTGGTGGATGGTCACAGTTTTGATAAAAAAATGTGCACTAAGAGACTCAAATTTTCATTGATACTATTGGCAACAGAAATGCACTCAAAATCATTCCTACGTTCAGTGCTTATCTGCCTCTTGGTGTTTGCAGAGCTGTTGGTCCGTTTCTGTGTGTTTGCAAAACAGTGGAGTTACCGGGGTCTATAATGATGTGTTTATATAAAATGTTATAGAAATACATAAAAATAGCAATAAGACAAGTTTCTATGTATGACATCTCTAAAGGATGCCAAAAACACCAATATACTTGGAAAAAATATTGTCACCACACGTCTGACCACCTGGGGCCCATATACTCATGGTAGAGTGCGTAATGGAAAAGACAGTCCTGTTCTGGTGATCTAGAGAACTTCTGCATAATGAGTTGGCAACACATGTGGAAAACCATTGATTAGACAAGGAAAGGTTTGGCAGAAATTTCTTGCCAATCTTAGAGCCACATCTGGATGCCAGGCCTGAGCCTGTGAGGTTCCTGCTAGGATATTCTATATGGATCCACACTGTCATTCTACATGTCTATGGACATCTTGAGGACTCTTAAGGGGAGTTTGTAAGCATTTAAAGGGGTATTCTTGCCATAATAATTAGCTTTAAATACGCAGGCAAAGGCAAATAAAGACTATTACCAAATACATGACCGTTCAGATTTTGCTTCCTTTTAGAGATAGAGCAGTTATTATTTCCTGCTTGTTCCCTAGGTTACCGACCACCTCTCTCTGCTCTGGTCGTGATGGTGACATCACTCCCTGTTGTGTCTTATTAGCAGCACAGCTTGTTTAATGTTTCTTACTTACAAACCTGAACTTTTTATAGCCCTCTGCCCTGCTGTTTAAGCCCTTCCATTAACAATGTCCCGCTAACAGGCTCAGCGAGGAATAGTGGAGCCATAATGTCAATTACTACTGTAGAACTGCCCATCGCCTGAACAGGAAGTGGGAGCCTGAAGCTGTAGAACCACCCACAGCCTGAAGAGGAAGTGGGAGCCTGAAGCTGTAGAACCGCCCACAGCCTGAAGAGGAAGTGGGAGCCTGAAGCTGTAGAACTTCCCAAAGCCTGAACAGGAAGTGGGAGCCTGAAGCTATAGAACTGCCCACAGCCTGAACAGGAAGTGGGAGCCTGAAGCTGTAGAACCACCCACAGCCTGAACAGGAAGTGGGAGCCTGAAGTTGTAGAACCGCCCACAGCCTGAAGAGGAAGTGGGAGCCAACAGGCTCAGCGAGGAATAGTGGAGCCATAATGTCAATTACTACTGTAGAACTGCCCATCGCCTGAACAGGAAGTGGGAGCCTGAAGCTGTAGAACCCCCCACAGCCTGAACAGGAAGTGGGAGCCTGAAGCTGTAGAACCATCCACAGCCTGAACATGAAGCGTGAGCCTGAAGCTGGCTGTAAAGTGCAGGTTACGTGAAACAGCATGATGAGAAAACACCATCAATACTGTTGATAGTGAACAGGGAAAGGAGTATAAACTATTGCTGGTATCTAGTAGGTGGCCCCTCTATGTGACGTGCCCAGTACTCATTAAATGTTTTTCTTAGCCTCTCCTCTTAGCTCTTAATAACTGCTCTACTGGTCTCCTAGTTGGACACCAAACCTGTTATTCAGAGCTAAGAGGTCTATGCACTGAACAGAAAGGGACTGCTACCTGGGCACTTGTGATAGCGGAGCCAGGGGCACTAAAACTAGCATGCATGACCATAATCCATGGTATGTTTACACCAGAGACGTAGCTATAATCTCCGGGGGTCAAATGTAAAAATGTATTAAAGGGCCCCCACATACTGAGATATCTTATGTGGCAGAGGGGTCTTTGGTTCCTCTACAGGTTCAGGACCAGCTACCTCTGCACCCTCATAGCCACAGCCCTGGTTTACACTCCTTCAAGAGTCCCTTTAAAAATGTCACCAGTGTTAGGCTCACTAGTACAAATTCCTTCCTTGAGTCTAGAAGGTTTAATTGCATTATAAACAACACAATGTCAATTTCTTTTCATTTTGAAAAAAATGTCTAATGATGGGGATGTTTTTAGTGTGGCCCTCGGGGTGATGCTGTACACAAGATGTGATTGTTGACGCAGCTTCAAAACACAAGGAGTAATTAGACACTTCAAGAAGTCACTGTGTAAAACATTATTATAAATTCCAGACGCGTCCTTCACAGAAGATACAGAAAATGTGCATGAAGAAGCTGCCCTAGATGAGTTTAAAAGGGGTTGTCTCGCTACAAAGAATAGCTTTCAAAATGTAGGGAACACTAAATGAAGATGTTTTCCAAATATATTGCGTTGTTCATTTTTTTTTTTCTTAAGGAGCTACAAGTGATTTTATCACCTTCTGTCCCCTCTCTGGTTCTCCAAGTGACCGACCTGTGTACTTCTCCCCCCCCCCTGCTGTTTGTTCTGTCTGATAGCAGGGAGTGATGTCATCACACAGGTCGCGGCAGCACAGAACTCCGGACAGTGAGAGCTTGTTTGTTATCTGATCTTTCAGACAAAAGACAGCAATTACTCTACTGTTTAAATTAGCTTAGAAGCTTCTCCGGACCTCAGAGAAGGTAATTTATTTAATCTAGACTAATAAACAGAGAAGTCTGAATACACGGAGCTCATATGCTAATTACAGACAGCTTTACCAGGAAGTGACAGAGCAATGCCGCATTATTTCATTCATGCATCAACTTCATTGGAAATCCTCACGGCTCCCGTTCAGGAGCTGTAGATTTGTTAACGGGCATAACTAATATTCATATGGCCCCATAGCAAATTGAGATGGACCCCACCACTTAGCGACAGTAAACAAAAACAATAGCAATAATTAAAGGCATAAATAATACCACCATATATCAGGGAACCCATATAGTAGTGCCGTAGAGCAGAAAGCCACCAACTATCTGTTTCCTCCCTCAAACTCTGGGCCCCATAGCAGCCCCTATGGCTATAGTTACACACGTGTTTGTTGTTCAGAACTGGACAGGATGTTGTTACAACAAAGCAGAAAAAATTCTGTCCTCGGCACAAAACATCCGACTCCCACACCGCAGCCATATCTCCACTGATGGAAAGCAGTTCATTAAAGGGAATGTGTCATCAAAAATGACTTATTGTTTAACTCACCTTTTTATGTTAAACACATTTTTTCAGAATTTTTGTTATATTTCTTTTTAATTTTCCAGATCACCTTAAATATTTTTTTTAATAATTCTTAAGTCCTGCAGTTTTCACTTTGGCCACTAAGCTTAATAATAGTCTGACACTTCTGTTCTGTAGAGAAAGATTCTCAGTTCTCTGCTCATTATCAGCACAAAGAGGATCAAACTGAAAGGAGACACCAGTGTGAATAGATAACACAGGATCCACCCGTCACAATAGGAGATGTCACAGCTCCCCTGTTCCTCCTCCCTGCAAAGTGACTTCTTCCCAGGTCACAGAGCATGCCTAGAAAACTCTTCTATAGAAGTCAATGGGACTGAGTCAGTCTTAAGACTTCTATGTCCATGAAGCTACTGTAAAGCATCCCACTGACTACTGTTAAAGCAGTGCAAACAAGGCCTAGTGGTCAATTTGAAAAATTCATGACTTAAGAATTAAAAAATTCCTAAAAAATGTGTTTAACATAAAAACGGGACTTAAACAATGAGTCATTTTTCGATGACACATTCCCTTTAAGATCTAGTGACATCATGCAGCATACAGATCACTTGCATAATATTTCTACACCTCGGCCTGTAAGGCTATGTCTACACAGCTAAGTATAAAATACCATTGGAATTTTAACTTCGCTGCACCGCGGTTCTTGCCGCGATTTTTGCACAAAAAAAACACGGTCGGATTTCCCGCTGCCCCGTACATTGAGGCTACGGGAATCCAGCGGCAGATAGAATCCCTTCAGTAGAAAACTCGTAAAGTGTAGACTACAGCACGGATTTTCTATTGAAGTCTACACAGCGCTGGGAACAGTCGGATTTTCGTCAGATTCTAAATGCTGAATCCGCTGAAAATCCGACAAGAGTCCAGTGCTGTGTAGACATAGCCTAACAACGACAAAGGGATAATCCTCTACGTCTAAAGGAGAGAAGGTTTCACAATCATCATAGACAAGGATTCTTTACTGTAAGAGCGGTGACACATTGGAGCTTGCCGCCACAAGAGGTGGTGATGGTGGATTCATTCAACTTATTTAGTGATCTCACTATGCCCTATTCATTCAGCTGCTAAGTATTAATCAGTCTTCTCAAGAGATACAATTGAGCAAGTCTGAAGGAGAAATAGCAAGGATTTTTGGGTGGAAGACATGAAACAACTAATTCCTTATGTCAGTCATGTCATGTGCAAGTCACTGGGTTATAAGGCTTTCATGTAGTGGCACTTTAGATTGTCCACTTTTTCATTCAGTTACAAAAGGGTCCCTCAAGGTTAAGTTGATCTCTGGGTGACCCTTTGCCACCCTGTGCTATAGTCTGGCATCGGGTGTTTAATGCTCCTGCAGCGCCACCAGAGGAAAAATTAAGAATTGCACGTTCCCCATTGGAATCCATTGACGGTCTCTGTAATGTACCCATGTGTGCTGTCCTCCAATGCAACCAAACAATCTTTGTAGCCACTCTCTACTCTGTGCACTGCCACACAGGACTGCTGAAGATAGCGAAGTGCTGTATTTGTATGAGTCCTGTAGATAGTGAATAAAGCTGCAGTGCAAAGAAGGGATTCCAGAGCCCTGTTCTTGTGATCAGGGGAGGTCCCACCAATCCTACATTAAATGGGTTGTCCCATCTTGCTAAGTACAGTCAGTGGCCGGTTCATAGCAAGAGTGGGGAGATGGTTGTGTTTGTTTAGTTCTCCCTATTCAATTCTGGAGGATTTCCGAATATAGCATACACTACTTGGCAAGATGGGACAACCCCTTTAAGTTCCTAACCGGTGGATATTCATGGGACAACCCCTTTAATGGAGTCTATTTTGCACAACATTTACTGACTGAGTTTTTCATTTTTCAATAGATTCTATTTGTCAATCACTACGCTCACTTTGACCAAGGTGGACCCAGCAGGTCCAGTCAGCAACTGTTGTCTGTGCAAAATTTTCAGAGGTTGTCCCATGGCCCACAGAATAATTTCATCTGGACCCTCAGAATAATTTCCATTGGTGCACCCTGAAAGTGGTCTCCTGATTTATTACAACAAATACTAAATAGTTGACTACTTCTCCAACCAGTGTCAGACAGAAGTTCCTTGGGGCCACCAGAGGTAACTATTTTGAGGGCCCACAAGAGGAAATTATCCTGAGGGTTCACAAGAGGAAATTATTCTGACCCCACCAGAGGAAGTTATTCTAAAGGGCCCACCAAAGGAAATTATTACGAAGGCCCAACCAAGTAAATTATACCGGGGGCTCACCAGAGAAAATTATTCTGAGGGCCCACCAGAGGAAATTATTCTGAGGGCCCACTAGAGGAAATAATTCTGAGGGTCCAACAAAGGAAATTATTCTGAGGGCCCACCAGAGGAAATTATACTGGGGGCTCACCAGAGAAAATTATTCTGAGGGCCCATCAGAGGAAATAATACTAAGGGACCAACAAAGGAAATAAAACACGTGGCTAACCAGAGAAAATTAATCTGAGGGCCCACCAAAGGAAATTATTCTGAGGGCCCACCAAAGGAAATTATTCTGAGGGTCCAACAAAGGAAATTATTACGAAGGCCCACCATAGGAAATTATACTGGGGGCTCACCAGAGAAAATTATTCTGAGGGCCCACCAGAGGAAATTATTCTAAGGGTCCAACAAAGGAAATTATTACGAAGGCCCACCAAAGGAAATTATACCGGGGGCTCACCAGGGAAAATTATTCTGAGGCCAGAGGAAATTATTCTGAGGACCCACCAGAGGAAATTATTCTGAGGGCCCACCAGAGGAAATTATTCTGAGGGCCCACCAGAGGAAATTATTCTAAGGGTCTAAAAAGGGAATTATTTTTAGGGCCCAATAAAGGAAATTATTCTGAGGGTCCACCAGAGGAAATTATTCTGAGGGCCCACCAGAGGAAATTATTCCGAAGGCCCACCAGAGGAAATTATACCGGGGGCTCACCAGAGGAAATTATTCTAAGGGTCCAAAAAAGGAAAATATTTTTAGGGCCCAACAAAGAAAAATTTTTCTGAGGGTCCACCAAAGGAAATTATTCTGCGGTGCCAACTAAGGAAATTATTCTGAGGGCCCACCAGAGGAAATTATTCTGAGGGTCCAACAAAGGAAATTATTACGAAGGCCCACCACAGGAAATTATACCGGGGGCTCACCAGAGGAAATAATTTTGTGGGCCCACCAGAGGAAATTATACTGGGGCTCACCAAGAAATTATTCTGAGGGCCCATCAAGGAAATTATTCGAGGGTCACACAAAGGAAATTATACCGGGGGCTCACCAGAGAAAATTATTCTGAGGGCCCACCAAAGGAAATTATTCTGAGGGCCCACCAAAGGAAATTATTCTGAGGGCCCACCAAAGGAAATTATTCTGAGGGCCCACCAAAGGAAATTATTCTGAGGGCCCACCAGAGGAAATTATTCTGAGGGTCCAACAAAGGAAATTATTACGAAGGCCCACCAAAGGAAATTATACCGGGGGCTCACCAGAGAAAATTATTCTGAGGGCCCACCAGAGGAAATTATTCTGAGGGTCCAACAAAGGAAATTATTATTAAGGCCCACCAAAGGAAATTATACCGGGGGCTCACCAGAGAAAATTATTCTGAGGCCAGAGGAAATTATTCTGAGGGCCTGCCAGGGGAAATTATACTGAGGGCCCACCAGAGGAGATTATTCTGAGGGTCCAAAAAAGGAAATTATTTTTAGGGACAAACAAAGGAAATTATTCTGAGGGCCCACCAGAGGAAATTATTCCGAAGGCCCACCAGAGGAAATTATACCAGGGGCTCACCAGAGGAAATTATTCTAAGGGTCCAAAAAAGGAAAATATTTTTAGGGCCCAACAAAGAAAATTATTCTGAGGGTCCACCAGAGGAAATTATTCTGAGGGCCCACCAGAGGAAATTATTCTGAGGGTCCACAAAGGAAATTATTACGAAGGCCCACCAAAGGAATTTATTCTGCGGGCCCAACAGAGGAAATTTTTCTGCGGGCCCAACTTACGAATTTATTAGGTTGGCCCCCCATAGGAAATTATACCAGGGGCTCACCAGAGAAAATTATTCTGAGGCCAGAGGAAATTATTCTGAGGGCCCACCAGAGGAGATTATTCTGAGGGTCCACCACAGGGAATTATTTAGAGGGTCCACCACAGGGAACTATTCTGAGGGTCCACCAGAGGGAATTATTTGGAGGATTTACCAGAGGAAATTATTCTGAGGGCCCACCAGAGGGAATTATTCTGAGCGCCCGTCAGAGGAAATTATTCTGAGCGCCCGTCAGAGGAAATTATTCTAAGGGTCCAAAAAAGGAAATTATTTTTAGGGCCCAACAAAGTAAATTATTCTGAGGGTCCACCAGAGGAAATTATTCTGAGGGCCCACCAGAGGAAATTATTCTGAGGGTCCACCAGAGGAAATTATTCTGAGGGTCCACCAGAGGAAATTATTCTGAGGGCCCACCAGAGGAAATTATTCTGAGGGTCACCAGAGGAAATTATTCTGAGGGCCCACCAGATGAAATTATACCGGGGGCTCACCAGAGGAAATTATTCTAAGGGTCCAAAAAAGGAAATTATTTTTAGGGCCCAACAAAGGAAATTATTCTGAGGGCCCACCAGGGGATATTATTCTGAGGGCCACCACGGTAAATTATTCTGAGGGCCCACCAGAGGGAATTATTCTGAGGGCCCACCAGAGGAAATTATTCTGAGGGCCACCAGAGGAAATTATTCTGAGGGCCCACCAGAGGAAATTATTCTGAGGGTCCACCAGAGGAAATTATTCTGAGGGCCCACCAGAGGAAATTATACCGGGGGCTCACCAGAGGAAATTATTCTAAGGGTCCAAAAAAGGAAATTATTTTTAGGGCCCACCAAAGGAAATTATTCTGAGGGCCCGCCAGAGGAAATTATTCTGAGGACTCACCAGAGGAAATTATTCTGAGGGTCCACCCAAAAAAATTACTCTGAGGGTGCACCAATGGAAATTATTCACAGGGCCCACCAGAGGAAATTATACCCGGGGCTTACCAGAGGAAATTATTCTGAGGACTCACCAGAGGAAATTATTCTGAGGGCCCACCAGAGGAAATTATTCTGAGGGCTCACCAGAGGAAATTATACTGAGGGCCCACCAGAGGAAATTATACTGAGGGCCCACCAGAGGAAATTATTCTGAGGGCCCACCCAATAAAATTATTCTGAGGGTGCAACAATGGAAATTATTCAAAGGGCCTACCAGTTGAAATTTATTCAGATGGCCCACCCTCTATCATTACAAGACTTGTAAACAGACATTTTTACACATACAGGGTTTAATAAGGTATCTGGTGATTGGTCCTAAAGTAAGATTCAAAAGAGGTTTTCTTCTGCTAGACCTTTGGGGCCCTGAAATATTAATTATACATTACTATGACAAAGCTTTGGGGCACCGGTGGATCCTCTGGTGGGCCAGACCAACCCTGCCTCCATTCATTCACTTGTGGCCAAACTACAATTTGAGTCATTGTACTAGAACATCAAATAAAACCCTATGACCCCTTCCTTACGGTGATGTCACCAATACTATTGTTCTGAAATGCAACTGGTGTGTTAAATATTTTCAAGCGTATTGTGTTCATCTGAACTGTAATACAGGACCCTTTAATAGCTCTAGGCATGGAGGAGAAGGGTGGGAGTCCTGGTGTTGTAATATGGTATGAGCAGCTTAACTCCGGGACAGGCTCTGACCTGCATCTTCCACTGCAGGGCAGGTATCACTGCTTACAGGAAATTCCATGGACACCGTAACCTCCTATATTCCCATTTATTTAGCTCATTACATTTCGGCAGCAGATCTTAGTCTGGGATATTGTAAAAACTAAAAAAAATGAAAACACAACCCCATAATGCAATACAATAGGGTGTAAAAAAAATAAATTTAAAATTAAAAAAATACCAAAACAATATTATAAAATGCACAAAAAACATTGTACGAAAAATATAAATTAGCAACGCGGATTGCTTTTGAGAAGGGAAGAGAACCTGGACAATGGCAGCCTGATACAAATGTACACATGGAAAGTATGATAAGGAACCATTTTTGGCACAGAACCTCAGCGGTATGTGGGAAGTAGACAAGCCAAAGAGGTGAATAGAGGAATCTAGACAAAAAGCAGAAGAAAAATGAAGTATGAGAGAAGACAATTAAAGCAGATGGCGAGTGATGGAATCAAGCATGTATTCAGGGCAGGGGATAGCGGAGATATATTAAATGTTCCCTACAGATAATAAGGAAAATATAGCGGTTATTCCAGCTTCAGTCTAATGGCCTTATCTAGTGAAAAGTCCCATTTTACCTCAAGAAGGTCTGATCTGGGAGTGAATTCCAGAGGGACAGGCACATATTTTAGCTTCTTCTCTCCATAATCAGAAACGTATCAGTGAAGGTTGTGTCCATAATCATGACAACATGTCTGCTGTCCAAGCCAAGTGACTGCAGCTGATAGGAATGGGAAGAAGTAAGGCTTCCTCCCCTACAATAGCCTTGTCTGATGTTACCAGGTACTGTCATGTACTAATACCTATCTGAAAGTGTCCGTGATTTTAATGACGACAGAGGCTACCTCCCAAATTCAACCATAATCGGGATTATCAAGAAACATGATGGTTGTGACCTAGAGGTATTCGGTGTTAAAGGATATGTAGACTTTTACAAGATTTTTTTCAACTCATCAAGTGTATCTAAAATAAAAAAAAATGCAAATAGTATGGATTATCTTGACATCTCTTAAAGGGGTTTTCTCATCATGTAGTTTCACAGACCCACAGGCAGCTTCAGACTCAGGCTGTGGGCAGGTATATAGCAGTGATTGACACATCAGCTCTGCCATTCCTAGATTAGCCAGTTACATTGAAAAGACTTCAGGAGATGTAAAATCTATAGTACACAAGACTACATAGTTCTAAGGAGTGAAAACAAAACAGACAAAGCTCCATTCCTAGAGATTACATACAGCAGAGGGTGCATTCACCATGGTTGGACAGCAGCTTTCATCTAATCAGATAAGTGAGAGGAGAGAGAGATTGTCGGTAACCAAGAGAAACTTGTACGCACTCAGAAGGGATAAAATCTCTCTTATTTCCTCAACAAAGCAAAATAAAAGGCAATATATTTGATAAATAGTCTTCATTTACCTTATCCTTCCATGTTGAAAGCTAATCATTGCAATGCGAAAACCCATTTAACCTTTCGGTATACAACTGCCCTATGTGTCTCCATGGTTAAATACTACAAACAATTCCTGAGTAGTCTGGTTCAGTTAACCTCTTAAGCCGAACGCCTAAAAATTAGTAAATGACCAGAACATTTTTGTAGTTTTTGCCTCCTTGCGTTTAAACATTTGTAAATTTTTTATTTTTTCAATGACCCAATTGGATGAGGCCTCGTTTTATTCGAGACAAGTTGTACTTTATGGGGGAATAGTTTAAGTTCACTTATAAATAATTGCAATAATTTTTTTTACATTTTTTTATTTATTTTTTTATTTTTTTTACACCATTCACATTTCACACTTAATAACTTGTTAGATTCTACAGGTTATTTCGGTCGTGTGGATACCTAATATGTGTAGTTTTTTTTGTGTGTGTAATATATGCACAATTTTTTTTTTTAAAATATTTATTTTTATTTTATTTATTTTTTTTATTCATTTTTTTTTACACTTTTTCTGTCGACCAAAGAAGCTGAGTGCACATGCTTAGCATCATATCCGGAGATAGATGTAGGAGTGCTGCCACCATTACTGCAGATGTTACACGGGGAGAGGGGAAGTCAGCCTGTCAGTGCTCAAAACAAATGCTGTACAATACATGAAATTGGTTTGTATGGCTGTCGTCCCAGAAGGAAGCCTCTTCTAAAGATGATGCACAAGAAAGTCTACAAACAGTTTGCTGAAGACAAGCTACGGCTAAGAACATGGATTACAGGAACCATATCTTGTGGTCTGATGAGGCCAAGATAAACTTATTTGGTTCAAACTGTGTCAAGCATGTGTGGTGGCAATCAGGGCTGTGGAGTCGGCAAGCCGAAGCCCCGACTCCGACTCCTCAATTTCCCAAGACTCCTGACTCCCTCATACACAGCGCATGTTTAACGAGAACCTGTCACATAGTTTTTGCCTCCCTGGCTGAGGGCAGCACAAGCTAGTATCAGACCTGCTGTTTCCAGCGCTGTGTCCCTTATTCTGTAAGATGCTGTAGTTTTCGTGTATTTAATGCTCAAATCTGCAGTTTTCAGCCAGAAGAGTCATTTGAAGAGTCCTTCAGAGTGTCAATTTTTTTTCAAACCCGGCCAATCAGAGGCTAGCACCGCCCACCTCAACTTACAAACCTATTACTTTGAATGGGTAGAAACATGTGAATAACTGTCAGTGGGCGGGACTAGCCTTTGGTGGGTGGGGCTAACACCTGCTCATGAATACGATTTATGGGGTAAATGCTCTAAAACTCCAGCATCTTATAGAATAAGGGACACAGCGCTGGAAACAGCAGGTCTGATACTAGCTTGTGCTGTCCTCAGCAAGGGGGGCATCACCTATGTGACAGGTTCCCTTTAAGTGATAACCTTACTGTAGTAAAATGGTAACATCCGGCTGTTTATCACCTTATGATGCAATAATCAAGCTATTTAGGTAGAACAGACAGTGACAAGCAAAAGGGTAACAATCTTTTTAACACTTGTGGGTAGAGTTAAAGAAAAAGCTGTATTTGTATCCAAATCCAGTCTGCACCCACATTGGGAATGTGTAGAAGAGACCGGGGATCAGATTTTGGTCAAGACATTGCTTGAATCTGATCCAAAGCCCAGAAGGATTCAGGCAGTATTGAAAACCAAAAGGTGGATTTCCCAAATACTAACAAAATTATAACAATTAACATTTTGATTTTTAGGAGCAAAACAGTAACAATGCAGTTACAGGAAAGAATCTGCAGAACTAAGCAGATGCTGAATACTTGCAAGTCACATTTATGTATAAGATAGGTAAGACTGTATATAAAATTACAGTAGCCTCATGTACAAAGCTGTAGTGGATGGTGAGATATGGAGCCTGAAAGTCACAAGTTCAAACCATTGTTACCCTTTTGCTCGTCAGTGTAAAATATATTTATTGGATACGACTTTAGAACACAAAAAAAATTGTAAATATGCAAAACACTACAGGAACATTTGTGGAGTCTCTGAATTTGTTCTGAGAAATAGTATTGCCTCTACCAGATCCTACACATGACCTCACATCCGATCTCATGATTTCCAGGCTACAGAACGGCCTCTCTACACTAACTTGGGTGGGGGGCAAAGCGGTGACCACAGGGGCAACATCTCTAACAATCTCAGGGTATAAAGGAATTGTCTCAGTCACAGTCAGTTCTGATGAATGGTTGATCGTCTACTTCTTTGAAAACAGGTGAAAAATGTTGCTGAAATCTGTTTGCCCTGGGAGCGGGATCTTTTCCCCTGGGGCAGCGCTTTGCCTGCTCCATGTCATCAATTACACTCCTCATGTGATAAGGCTGAAGATATGGGAGCAGTAGCACCGGCAGGATCCAATTCCTATTGTTCTTTGTATCGAACTAACTGGACCAACTTATTATATATTTTGGGAGTCGGAGTCGGTCCATTTTATGACGACTCCGACTCCTGCAAAATAGCCACCGACTGCGACTCCACAGCCCTGGCGGCAATCAGGTAAGGAGTAAAAAGACTAGTGTGTCTTGTCTACAGTCAAGCATAGTGGTGGGAGTGTCATGGTTTGGGGCTACATGAGTGCTGCCGGCTACAGTTCACTGAGGAACCATGAATGTCAGCATGTACTGTGACATACTGAAGCAGAGCATGACTCCCTCCTTCTGGGCAGCAGGGCAGTATTCCAACATGATAATGACCCCAAACACACCTCCAATACGACCACTGCCTTGGTAAACAAAATAAGGGTACAAGTGCTGGACTGGCCAAGCATGTCTCCAGACCTAAACCCTATTGAGCATTTGTGGGGCATCCTCAAACAGAAGGTGGAGGAGCGCAAGGTCTCTAACATCCACCACCTCGGTGATGTCGTCATGGAGGAGGGAAGAGGAGTCCAGTGGCTGCAACCTGTGAAGCTCTAGTGACCTCCATGCCCAAGAGAGTTAAGGCAGTGCTGGAAAATAATGGTGGTCACACAAAGTATTGACACTTTAGGCACAATTTGTCCGGTGTACTCACTTTTGTTGCCAGCAGTTTAGACATTGATAGCTGTGTGTTGAGTTATTTTGAGGGCACACCAAATTTACACTGTTATACAAGCTGTACATTGACTACTTTACATTGTATCAAAGTGTCATATCTTCAGTGTTGTCCCATGAAAAGATATAATACAATATTTACAACAATCACTCACTTTTGTGAGATACTGTGGAGAGATACATAGATATGATGGAGAGAAAGATTTGACAAAGAGAAAGAACACAGAAAAAGTGAGGAGAGAGAGAGAGAATTGGTATGTGATATACACTACTCACAAAAATTATTTGGCTTAAATTTCAGGATGAACATAAAGCTCAGGGGCCACTTCCGTCTGAGAGCATCCCGCTTGAAGCTCGCAAAAGTGAGGTACTGTTGATCCATTGTAAGGTGTTGTCTTGGTCTCATGATGTCAAAATGTGAACAGCATGATGAGTAGGACTGTTTAAATCCCAATTCAAATTGATCCCCTTAATGTATTGGGAGATTCGGGGATCAAACATCTGTTGTGAATTTTGCCATTAAGCTCCTTATTAGAGATCAGCAAGTTGTGCAAAAAGTACTGAAACACTGAACAGTTGGACGTGTGCATCTAAAGATAAGAGATCGGCTCATTTAGTTCATCTGAAAAAAATTCAAGAAATGTTGTGTTCATCCTGAAATTTTAACCAAAAGCCAAATATCCCAAACTATTTGGGAGTAGTGTATATGCGATGAATGGATATGAGAGATGCAACACAGATATGATGTAGATACATAGAGACATATGACATCAAGAGATAGAAAGATAGGTCACAGAGAGATAGATTTGAGAGAGAGACAGACAGAGAGAGAGACAGACAGAGACAGAGAGAGACAGCGAGAGAGAGACACAGAGTCAGAGAGACAGCGAGAGAGAGTCAGAGAGAGAGCGCTATGAGGTAAAGATAAATGACAGATTACATAGAAAAAGAGAGATATGATTGATATGTCATATTAGATGGAAATTAGAGATAGGTAGATAGGACAGAGAGAGACAACTATGACAGAGCTAAATGGAGAGATGAGAAAGATATGACAGATACAAAAAAGTAATACAGGTTGCTTGGCACACTTTGAAAGAATTTTCTTTTGTAGTGCTGGGTAGAACGGATGCCAATGTCAGGTAAAGTCCAAATAAAGTATATACCGGCACAAAAAAAATTGCCAAAAAAATTAACAAACTTTATTATCAGAAAATTGATAAAAATTCATTTATCACATTGATTCCAAATTCCTTTATAGCGATTCAAAATTCATGAACGTTTTCGGTCTCATTCCGACCTTTCTCAAATGCGTCGCTGTGTATGTATCCAAGCAGGAAGACAGTACTAGCAGCAATAAGACTATATAGAAGGCCGGCCGAAGCTCGGGGAGTGAATCAGTGGCTGCCAATTTTGAATCGCTATGATATATGAATGAATTTGGAATCATTGTGATATATGAATTTTTATCAATTTTCTGATAATAAAATTTAATTTTTTTGTTAATTTTTTGGCAATTTTTTGTGCGGGTATATACTTTATTTGGACAGATACAAAAAAAGGTATGACATCAAGAGAGATAGAGCTATGACATATTGTAGAGATAAATGACAGAGAGAGAGAGAGAGAGAAAGATGACGGAGAGAGAGAAAGATGACGGAGAGAGAGAAAGATGACGGAGAGAGAGAGAGAGAGAGAAAGATGACGGGGAGAGAGAGAAAGATGACGGGGAGAGAGAGAAAGATGACGGGGAGAGAGAGAAAGATGACGGGGAGAGAGAGAAAGATGACGGGGAGAGAGAGAAAGATGACGGGGAGAGAGAGAAAGATGACGGGGAGAGAGAGAAAGATGACGGGGAGCGAGAGAAAGATGACGGGGGGCGAGAGAAAGAGGTCGGGGAGCGAGAGAAAGATGACGGGGAGCGAGAGAAAGAGGACGGGGGGAGCGAGAGAAAAATGACGGAGAGAGAGAAAGATGACGGAGAGAGAGAGAGAGAGCGAAATGTGACGGAGAGAGAGAGAGAGAGAGAAATGTGACGGAGAGAGAGAGAGAGAAATGTGACGGAGAGAGAGAGAGAGAAAGATGACTGAGAGAGAGAGAGAGAAAGTTGCCGGAGAGAGAGAGAGAGATACGGAGAGAGAGAGAGAGAGATACGGAGAGAGAGAGAGAGATACGGAGAGAGAGAGAGAGAGAGAGATACGGAGAGAGAGAGAGAGAGAGAGAGAGAGAGAGAGAGAGATACGGAGAGAGAGAGAGAGAGATACGGAGAGAGAGAGAGATACGGAGAGAGAGAGAGAAACGGAGAGAGAGAGAGAAACGGAGAGAGAGAGAGAAACGGAGAGCGAGAGAAAAAGATGACGGAGAGCGAGAGAAGATGACGGAGAGAGATATCTGAGAGAAAGAGAGAGAGAAAGATGCCGGGGAGCGAGAGAAAGATGCCGGAGAGCGAGAGAAAGATGCCGGAGAGCGAGAGAAAGATGACGGACAGCGAGAGAGAGATGACGGAGGGCGAGAGCGTGAGGCCGGAGAGCGAGAGAAAAGATGCCGTGCATGAGCGAGAGAAAGATGACGGAGAGAGAGAGAGAAAGATGCCGGAGAGCGAGAGAAAGATGCCGGAGAGCGAGAGAAAGATGACGGAGAGCGAGAGAAAGATTCCGGAGAGAGAGAGAAAGATTCAGGAGAGCGAGAGAGAGAAAGATGCCGTAGAGCGAGAGAGAGAAAGATTAATGAGAGCGAGAGAGAGAAAGATGAATGAGAGCGAGAGAGAAAGATGACGGAGAGCGAGAGAGAGAAAGATGACGGAGAGCGAGAGAGAGAAAGAAAGATGACGGAGAGCCAGAGAGAAAGAAAGATGACGGAGAGCCAGAGAGAGAAAGATGACGGAGAGCCAGAGAGAGAAAGATGACGGAGAGCCAGAGAGAGAAAGATGACGGAGAGCGAGAGAGACAGAGGACTGAGAGCCAGAGAGAGAGAAGAGAAGACTGGAGAGCGAGAGAGAGAAAGATGACGGAGAGCGAGAGAGAGAAAGATGACGGAGAGCGAGAGAGAGAAAGATGACGGAGAGCGAGAGAGAGAAAGATGACGGAGAGCGAGAGAGAGAAAGATGACGGAGAGAGAGAGAAAGATGACGGAGAGAGAGAAAGATGACAGAGAGAGAGAAAAATGACGGAGAGAGAGAAAAATGACGGAGAGAGAGAGAGAAAAATGACGAGAAAAATGACGGAGAGAGAAAGATGAGAGAAAGATGATGGAGAGAGAGATGACGGAGAGAAAGAGAGAGAGAAAGATGACGGGGAGAGAGAGAAAGATGACGGGGAGAGAGAGAAAGATGACGGAGAGAGAGAAGGGAGAGAGAGAAAGATGACGGGGAGAGAGAGAAAGATGACGGGGAGCGAGAGAAAGATGACGGGGAGCGAGAGAAAGATGACGGGGAGCGAGAGAAACATGACGGGGAGCGAGAGAAAGATGACGGGGAGCGAGAGAAAGAGGACGGGGAGCGAGAGAAAAATGACGGAGAGAGAGAATGATGAGGGAGAGAGAGAGAGAGAGAGAAGGACGGAAGAGAGAGAGAGAGAGAGAAAGATTACTGAGAGAGAGAGAGACAGATCTCTGAGAGAGAGAGAGAGAAAGATGACGGAGAGAGAGAGAGAGAAAGATGACGGAGAGAGAGAGAGAGAAAGATGACGGAGAGAGAGAGAGAAAGATGACGGAGAGAGAGAGAGAAAGATGACGGAGAGAGAGAGAGAAAGATGATGGAGAGAGAGATGACGGAGAGAAAGAGAGAGAGAGAGAGAGAGAGAAAGATGACGGAGAGAGAGAGAGAAAGATGACGGAGAGCCAGAGAGAGAAAGATGACGGAGAGAGAGAGAGAAAGATGACGGAGAGAGAGAGAGAAAGATGACGGAGTGCGAGAGAGAAAGATGACGGAGAGCGAGAGAGAAAGATGACGGAGAGCGAGAGAGAAAGATGACGGAGAGCGAGAGAAAGATGACGGAGAGAGAGATATCTGAGAGAAAGAGAGAGAGAAAGATGCCGGGGAGCGAGAGAAAGATGCCGGAGAGCGAGAGAAAGATGCCGGAGAGCGAGAGAAAGATGCCGGAGCGAGAGAAAGATGTCTGAGAGCGAGAGAAAGATGCCGGAGAGCGAGAGAAAGATGCCGGAGAGCGAGAGAAAGATGACGGAGAGCGAGAGAAAGATCCCGGAGTGAGAGAGAAAGATGCCGGAGAGCGAGAGAAAGATGCCGGAGAGCGAGAGAGAGAAAGATGCCGGAGAGCGAGAGAGAGAAAGATGACGGAGAGCGAGAGAGAGAAAGATGACGGAGAGCGAGAGAGAGAAAGATGACGGAGAGCGAGAGAGAGAAAGATGACGGAGAGCGAGAGAGAGAAAGAAAGATGACGGAGAGCCAGAGAGAAGAAAGATGACGGAGAGCCAGAGAGAGAAAGATGACGGAGAGCCAGAGAGAGAAAGATGATGGAGAGAAAGAGAGAGAAAGATGACGGAGAGCGAGAGAGAGAAAGATGACGGAGAGCGAGAGAGAGAAAGATGACGGAGAGAGAGAGAGAGAAAGATGACGGAGAGAGAGAGAAAGATGACGGAGAGCGAGAGAGATAAAGATGACCGAGAGAGAGAGAGAAAGATGAGGGAGAGAGAGAGAAAGATGACGGAGAGAGAGAGAAGATGACAGAGAGAGAGAAAAATGACGGAGAGAGAGAAAGATGACGGTGAGAGAGAAAAATGACGGAGAGAGAGAAAAATGACGGAGAGAGAGAGAGAAAAATGACGAGAGAGAGAAAAATGACGGAGAGAGAAAGATGAGAGAAAGATGATGGAGAGAGAGATGACGGAGAGAAAGAGAGAGAGAAAGATGATGGGGAGAGAGAGAGAAAGATGACAGAGAGAGAGACATAGATAGATCGGATATAGAACGGGCAATACTTATCCAGCTGGTAAAGCAGGAAGCTGAACAGTAAGTGTCAGCCTCTTCAGCAATGATAGATGAATACCCCTGTGACTCACACTTCTGGCTTCCCGCTATAGTCACACACACATGTCCAGATGCAACCTTTTAAATCTGTCTGTTTGGTCTGCTACACCCTCGTCTGTCTAAATATTCAAATTCTGGCGACACTGCCCCAAACGCAAAAATGTCAGCTCTAAAAAAAAATAATTCTAAAAAAGGAGACAGGGTGACATAAAAAGAGAATGTCAAGTCCCTGGAGGTATCTGCTGCATGATTAGAGGGATCTGCAACATATTCCTGTCACTGAATTTAGTTTATGACTTGCCTTTGCTGTATGCGATGATTAATTCTGAGAAAACTTCAAAATTCACAAGCAAAATTCTGCAACACACATATTCAGTTTACATGTTGGAGATTGGAAACTCAGATCTTGTCCCACTCAATGTTAGCCTGTATCCCTCAATAAAAAATGCAGTTACACCTTTCCAAACAGCAATAGGCATTCTGTCCAATACACAGATAAGCTAGGTCCTCCAGAGTTAAAGGAGTTGTCTCACTACAGGCTTTCAGCCTACCTCAGTGTGTCTGGCACCATAGGATTTTTGAATTCAGGGGCGTGCTTCTTGTCTGCCTCTTCTCCTCCCCCTTCCCTCCTCCCCTCAGCACACAGACAGCTCTCCTCCTCTGACTGCAGTAACTTCTATACAGCAGGGGGAGGGGGAGGGGGTTTGCTGCCAGAGTTAACCCTGTGTGTGCCTGCCTAGGTCTGCTGCTCACTGCTGGATCAGCTGCACTGTGCTGCTGTGGCCGAGCTCTTGCTGCTCCTCTCCACAGAGTCAGGAGACAGCAGGGAGAGGGCTGATCTATGAGTGGCTATGGAGCCAGAGGTCTGTGAAGCTGTGTATGCTAATAGCAGAGCAGGGGGGATGTAAAGGTTCCTATACCCCCTGCTTAGCATACAAATCTCCACGGACATCTCAAGCAACAACAAACACAAACACTGTCCTCCCATCAGAACAGACACAGGGCAGCTGTGAAGTGTGTTACTATAATCACGATGTGTCACTAATACAGCAGAGCAGGGAGGGATATGAACCATTCACATGCCCCCCTGATCTGTTCTATTAGTATAGTCAAAGCTCCACAGACACATCATGATTATAGTAACACACTTCACTGCTGTCACATCGTACTGACCACAGATCAGCCTCACCTCTGCTCTCCTCAATCTGTGTAGAGAGCAGGAGGTAGCAGGCAGCACAGCTACACAGACACAGATGCCAGAAGTAGAGCTCTCCCTCCCCCTCCCCTACAGAAGCATCACAAGTGGCCTCATACTGTGCGGGAGGGGCTCTGTGCTCTGACCTGTATTGAGAAACTGATGAGTCACCAGGACTGGCAGCCAGTGAGAGAAAAATCAACAGGTCGGCTGCTATAGTGGTTTGAGGAGCTGATGCACTCCTACTACCAGGGATAACTCAAAATCAGTAGGACATTTGTAATGAACATATATTGCAAAGCTGCTTGTTTTTTAAAGATCTTTTAATTAAAACCCAATCATTGTAGCGACTAGCGAGACAATGCCTTTAAAGATGCTCTTTGTAGCTGCCCATTGCTTTGCTAATAGTGGAGGGTCCTGAATGGGATTAACCCTTCTCCCCCACCCCTCCCAATAAAAAAAAAGAATAAAAAATAATTCCCTAATAAACTGCTTGGAAATAGGTCGTCTAAACCTGACAACACATTCAAGGAGAATATAAGTATGCACACCAAGCATAAATATACAATAACTACTTAGAAGAATATCAATGACTATGGACTGGGTCGCCCCTTTCGGGACGGGTGCTTTGTTTATTTATTTGTTTATTTAGCTTTTCATATACTTAGTGTAGTAGGTGTCATATGGGACCCTATTTGGTCTCCCTTTTTTAATTGTACCAATAAAAGTTATTTTTTATCTGTACCCATAGGCATTGATATTCTTCTAAGTAGTTATTGTTTTGTTTTCTGTGACAATACCGGGCATTACATATCTTTAGGTGTCTCCTACCTAAATAACCATTAGGAGCTTGGTGGTTTTTTCAAGCATAAATATACTAAGAGCAATATATTTGCTTTAATATTGTAATATTGTAATCCTATTGCTGATCTTCAACAGCTAAAAAAGATTTTATTGCTGCAATACTTAGCTTTTAACAAGTAGGGAAAGGTAAATGAAGACTATTATCAAATACAATGCTGTTCTGATTTTGCTTTGTTTAGGTAATAGAGGAGTCTTTATCTCCTGCTAGTCTACACATTGTCTCTTGGTTACCAACCACCTCTCTGTTTTCTTTCATTAATCCAAGCCTCTGTCCAACCATGATGAGTAAATCCCTGCCGAGTCCAATCTCTAGCACTGGAGCTTGTTTATTTAATCAATGACAAGTTTTAACATTTAGGGCCACATGTGTGAACTTGTTTAGATCTAAAACTCACTCTTTTGCCCATAGGTTACTATAGGTAAAAAAAAGTGAGTTTTAGACCTAAACGGGTTCATACATGTGGCCCTTAGAGCTCTGTAGCCCTGTACACTACAGATTATAAACCTCCAGCACGCATGTCACTGTAACTGGAATAGCAGAGCTGAAATGTCAATCACTGCTATAGACCCACCCACAGCCTGAGCAGGAAGTGTGAATCTGAAGCTGCCTGTACTCTGTGAAACAGCATGGTGAGAGAACTCCTTTACCTTTTTTGATGTTTTTCCATATTTGTCAGGGTGGTCTTTGAATCCATGCCCCTTGGCCCTCTCTCCCAAAGCTTTTAAGATGAGGGAAGAATTAGGGTTTGCTTTGAGACGTTGTATGGGTGGAAGATAAAGAAAGCACAGCAAAGCCTCCTGGGACTTGTAGTTTTACAGCTTCTACAAAGGAGATGCTGCTGCTCAGCTGCAGAGAAAAGCTACATGCGGCACTGGAAAGACAACTTTACACTAAAAACATCACAGGGGAATGAAGACTCAGTCATGCAATATGATATTTTTTCTCTTTTTCACTGGAAAATCCTTTTATAGCTCATATCAGTAGTGGGTAGATGGAAGGGGGTAGTAAAAAGTTAATATGGCATCTAATGCATTTCTATGTGTGAATAGACCTCTTTGGAGTGCCATCCTTCTGCCAGGGGCCCTGATTAAATTAGCATAAAAGGGGCTCACTAATATGGTGCAAGATAGGATCTGGTAAGAAGTGGAGGGCCCTTGACCAATGCTGGAAACGGGTCCTGCTCACCCTTGTTATGCTTGAACCCAAAAACATTACAGTATTGCACTTATATCTGTCCACTTCCTTTACCCCTCTCCTCCCTTCCCTCGTCCCTTCTCCAATGCCTTTCTTTTGATTTGTTGTATTTTTAATATGTTGAAACTGCAATAAACAGTTTTTTTTATTAAAAGTGGAGGGCCAGATACTTGGCTGTTTGGGGCCCTAAAATTACTTATGGCACCCATGGAAGTGAAAGTGTATGTGCCACTGAAACAGGTCATGGGGCACCTAAGGTAAAAGGAGACTTGGTCCTGAAGAGTCTTGTACCCATTTTAATTTGTGGTGAGGACCTTTACAAGATAATGGCCTACATATATGCTGGGAATTTTGCAAAGAAGCAGAATATGTATGAGCTATGACAATTGTTGGGGGGCACGGAGACCTGTCGTATGTGGTGGCGTCAAGTAGCTCCTGAAAGGTGTCCAATTTTAATCTTAGCTATAGGCTCCACCATGATCATTTAGAATAATGATGCAAAATATATAAAATGATAGAATATATACAGTACAGACCAAAAGTTTGGACACACCTTCTCATTCCAAGAGTTTTCTGTATTTTCATGACTATAAAAATTGTAGATTCACACTGAAGGCATCAAAACTATGAATTATCACATGTGGAATTATATCCTTAACAAAAAAGTGTAAAACAACTGAAGATATGTCTTATATTCTAGGTTCTTCAAAGTAGCCACCTTTTGCTTTGATTACTGCTTTGCACACTCTTGGCGTTCTCTTTATGAGCTTCAAGAGGTAGTCACCTGAAATGGTTTTCACTTCACAGGTCGCCCTGTCAGGTTTAATAAATGGGACTTCTTGCCTTATAAATGGGGTTGGGACCATCAGTTGTGTTGTGCAGAAGTCAGGAGCATACACAGCTGATAGTCCTACTGAATGGACTGTTAGAATTTCTATTATGGCAAGAAAAAAGCAGCTAAATAAAGAAAAACGAGCGGCCATCATTACTTTAAGAAATGAAGGTCAGTCAGTCCGAAAAATTGGGGAAACTTTGAAGTGTCCCCAAGTGCAGTGACAAAAACCATCAAGCACTACAAAGAAACTGGGTCACACGAGGACCGCCCCAGGAAAGGAAGACCAAGAGTCACCTCTGCTGCGGAGGAGAAGTTCATCCGAGTCACCAGCCTCAGAAATCGCAGGTTAGCAGCAGCTCAGATTAGAGACCAGGTCAATGCCACCCAGAGTTCTAGCAGCAAACACATATCTACAACAACTGTTAAGAGGAGACTGTGTGCAGCAGCCTTCATGGTAAAATAACTGCTAGGAAACCACTGCTAAGGACAGGCAACAAGCAGAAGAGACTTGTTTGGGCTAAAGAACACAGGGAATGGACATTAGACCAGTGGAAATCTGTGCTTTGGTCTGATGAGTCCAAATTTTAGATCTTTGGTTCCAACCACCGTGTCTGTGCGACGCAGAAAAGGTGAACGAATGGTCTCTACATGCCTGGTTCCCACCGTGAAGCATGGAGGAGGAGGTGTGATGGTGTGGGGGTGCTTTGCTGGTGACACTGTTGGGGATTATACTGAACAAGCATGGTTACCACAGCATCTGGCAGTGGCTGCTATTCCATCCGGTTTGCGTTTAGTTGGACCATCATTTATTTTTCAACAGGACAATGACTCCAAACACACCAACAGACTGTGTAAGGGCTATCTGACCAAGAAGGAGAGTGATGGGGTGCTACGCCAGATGACCTGGCCTCCACAGTCACCAGACCTGAACCCAATCGAGTTGGTTTGGGGTGAGCTGGACCGCAGGGTGAAGGCAAAAGGGCCAACAAGTGCTAAGCATCTCTGGGAACTCATTCAAGACTGTTGGAAGACCATTTCAGGTGACTATCTCTTGAAGCTCATCAAGAGAATGCCAAGAGTGTGCAAAGCAGCAATCAAAGCAAAAGGCGACTACTTAGAAGAACCTAGAATATCAGACATATTTTCAGTTGTGTCACACTTTTTTGTTAAGTATATAACTCCACATGTGTTAATTCATAGTTTTGATGCCTTCAGTGTGAATCTACAATTTTTATAGTAATGAAAATACAGAAAACTCTTGGAATGAGAAGGTGTGTCCAAGCTCTTGGTCTGTACTGTATGTAAAAAAAAATGTAGATTTAGCTTGGTTAGGTAAAGTGGGCAATAGAGTTATTCACCGTGGAAAATGCTATAGATGCCGATAAAGATACAGGCACAACAAGGCTGGGTATTCTCTTACTATACAACCTAAATCCCTAAGTGACAGGCAGATTAGGGCAGATATGAAATCATAATCTTACGTCTTCTGTAAACACAAGTTAGTCTTAACCAGCGCTACCTGCTATGTTCCATCACTGTCAATCGGGTTCCTCCCTCGAATCGAAGGGAAACCTGTCCCTGTCTGTCTATGGCAGTAGACACCAGCTGCCGACCAGATGTTTCCCCTGTTGCTCTGAAAATACAGCTGCCTGGCTTACTAGCATGGGAAATCATATGGGAAATCACAGCTACAAACTGTATGAGCACTTAATGCCTCCAAGATCTGGGCTGCCCCCTGCTGGGTGCAAGGATTGTAACTCTCCTTGCAGAAACACAGGGTGGCCTAACCAAGGGAGGTTTCCACTTTCACACCTCATTAGGCTAAGCAAATAGACATGACAGCTTATGCTTTCAGAGACAGGATCTCCCTGGTACAGATATACAGGGATGCCGAAAAACGTATCTCACCTCGGCAGATGTCTAACATCACTCTCGTCATACACATTAATGGAAAATCCTTTCAACCAAGCAGCGCTGGAAACCTGAACAGGAACATGAAAATTGAATGGACTAATGTCTGTCCTTGCAAAGCTGCATGTACTTTGCTGCTTACACAATCTACGGGTTAACTTCTCTATTTCACTAATGTTGTTGATGTCCTATAACATGACAAGAGCAGCTTCATCTCAGAATACCTGCCCTACCTGCAGAGAACCCTGACCTTACCGAGTAGAAATTATACCAGCGTCAGATGACACCGCAAACAAGTTGCAGCATTTATAGAAAAAAAAAGTAATAAAAAAAAGTTAATGGACTTTTTTATTTTTTTGGGAGGGGAGGGGAGTTTTACATGGCCCTTTTAAACACTGTCCAGAGGAGCTCAGCTCCTGGACTCAATCTTTAAAAGGGGAGTAAAATCATACCTTTCCCAAACTGTAGATAGAAACATACGGCAACGAGTGAAAACTATCCCTGTAGCACCCTAACTGGGAAGCTGCCTAACCAATAGTTATGGGATTTTCGTCCCTATAAGGACGGTCCCACCAGGAACCTCGGCTATATGTTCCCTATTAGGCCCTGTCAACGGGAATATACACAGTAACTTTTTATTTCCCGTAATACAAATCCCAAACCAATAAAGAAGAAAAAAGAAGAACGAAAAAAAAAACCTAATACCAGATGAAGATATCGAAATAATAAGGCTCTAATGTAAATTAGATTAATTTATATTAGAGCCTTATTATTATTCTATCTACAGTTTGGGAAAGGTATGATTTGCTCCCCTTTTACAGATTTTCAGTAAAAGTTATGTTTTATAGTCTTGTCCAGTGAATTATCTAATTTTTCTTGACTATTTTCTTTTTTGGTATTATTGGGTTACCCTACTTACCCTCTAGATTTACATAAATCAACAGTATCAGCGAATGTAAGAAACTTGTGACATATTTTATTAGAGAGCCACTTACTCTCCTGCTCCAGTCCGAATCATTAACTTCACGCTCAATTCACTGCAAAAGCCATCTTAAGAGACGAGATGGGTTATCAACTGAGTAATCAGGTTACGTGCTATCAGAAGTCTATGGAGAGGGGAGGTGGAGCAGGAGGTACAGCAGGAGCCAAAATCAGGAAAAACCTGACAAATAGCACAACTGAAGGATACAAGTCATATAAAAGCCAAACATAATGTTACTCCTCATGTACAAATGGTATTGCTTAGTCTAAGAAGCTTTCTGGAAGTACAGGTAGAGGTTAAAGAATTTCGGTAACACACCAGAGGATCACCAATCCCAAAATCCAATCTTGAACTTCTCTAACAATACTCTGGTTTCATCTTCTTTTTTTGTTCAATCTTCCTCTATTAAAGTATTCAATGGGTAGGTCTGAAATCTTGGGATACAATAGACTATAAAGAGCCGAATCTTCCACAATTATATATATCGAATAACCTAATAATATATCATGGGATACAGTGTGGGACAGAGGAGGAATTAATAGTCGTATATTTTAAAAAGAAGTAACACCAAACTTTGATGGTCAAAAAAATATGTAATGAAAAATGTATAAGATGTCATGGACGGAAGGAGACTAGTATTGGTGGGGGTATATATCCTACGTTCAAGGAAACCTATCAGGAAATTGATGTTGCCTGAGCCACAGTCAGCATGATACAGGCAGATGAGAATGAGAAAAGCAAACTTGCTCCAAAGATCCAGCATAGGGTGCAAAAAACGAGACTTACTTTATTGTAACATACGGTACAGAGGGTAAAAACATTTCGCCTCTTGGCGTCGCTAACGCGTTTCGGGCTTTTTGTTGTATAGCCCTTGTTCACAGCAGTTCAGACAGCAGTGAGCAAGGGCTACACAACAAAAAGGCCGAAACGCGTTAGCGACGCCGAGAGGCGAAATATTTTTACCCTCTGTACCGTATGTTACAATAAAGTAAGTCTAATTTTTTGCACCCATGCTTGATCTTAGGAGCAAGTTTGCTTTCTTCATTCTCGTGTGATTGAGCCCTGAGGTCGTGGGCGTTTGGGTCCGTGCAAGCCGGAGTGCAGAGACAACTAAAGCAAAGGGAGCAACTGATCATTTTCAAGCTAATGGAGGTGAGCCACATTATGAAGCATGCATGTTTCTTCTGATGATGATACAGGCAGGGTTATCAAGTGACAAGCAGCTAGGTTTTACTCTAAAATGCTATTAAGACGTTGTACCCGGCTATCTCTGTTCGTACCATAGACTTTGAATGGAGCAGCAGTTTGCATATTTGGCCACTCAGAGACTTCTTTGCTGTGCGAGTGCATTGAGGAACAATCTGGGACTAGGGAGGGGATAATTGTGAGTCCTAAAGTTGGAATCCACAGACATCAAACATGTATTACTTATGTGATTATGTCTGTCCTGGCACAACCCCTTCAAGACTTATTTGCCTATGTGCGGCTGCTACTCAATACTCTGTTTTCTCACTGTTGGTTTAGTTGGTTGTAGTTATAATTTTCTCTGTCATAAAAATGCTATCTGCAATACTATCCTTGCTATGGCAGTCTGGTGAGCTTGTGCTTATATACAGCAGCCAACCTAAACAATCAGAGCTGCAGTACAAAACATGGTGACTTTCAGACTACTGGGACCTTTTTGGATCCTGATTGTGATTTTTGGTTGCTGTAGGTAACCAAGCAACTTTGCTTCTATCTGTTTATGATATATACACAGAGATTATCCTGGCTAAGCGAGAGGGAAAGGATCTATTGTAGGGAGAGCCACCGATAGGTGGAGCCGCCCCTTCCGGGGCGATAACTCTGCCTCAGTAGGTCTTCATTGTAGGACATTTGGCTTATATAGTTTTTATCATTTATTATATACATTTTTCTACTCTTTGGACAAGATCGGGATCTTCTGAAACATAAGTCCCTTACTATAGTACCAGCAACCTACATTTGTATATTCCCTCTCTCTGTGCCTCGATATTCGTTTGAATAGTATCACCTTGTTTATGTTCCCCTTGGTACTCATTAGGGGTTGTACCCTGTTTCCCCGAAAACAAGACAGTGTCTTATATTAATTTTTGCTTCTAAAGACGAGCTAAGACTTATTTTTAGGGGATGTCTTATTTTTCCATGAACAAGAATTCACATTTATTGATATACTGTAGTGATTTCATCACAAACATCAGCATAAGCAGCCAAACTCTGAATTGCATAAAAAAAATTGCACTAGGTCTTATTTTTGGGGGATGTCTTATTTTCGGGGAAACAGGGTAGTACTGTATTTTTAACATACATAGAGTTATATTTTAAAGAGAGCTTTCTTTTTCTGTGACTATTATGTGGATTTAAAGCTTTCAAATAATAGAATTTGTTACATTTTGTAAACTTCAGACTACCTCCAAATCCAATCAGAAAATGGAATCAAGCTGGAGCCAGGGAGTATAAAGAGGTGACCAACACTAAAGATGATAAATGGCAAGTAAGCGTTACCCAAACATTGAGGCCCACAACTGGACATCCACTATAAAACTGACCGAACTCGTTCTAATAGGTAAAAATGCTACTTTCTAGATACGTTCCTGCAAATTAAAAAGCTTAATTATTTATGACATAGCCCATCTGTTACAAAGACTTTCCCCAAGAACCCAAATATAGAAGAAGGCAAAAAAAATAACTCTACTAAGATCTAGTCGAATAAGGTAGGCTGATCTCCAAACCCAAGGACATTGATTAATCAGGGACCTTGAAATAAAGATATGGGGTAGGTGGATTTATACAAAAAGGTGGCCCTAACAGACCAATACTTCAGCCCAATGAGGTGGGTACAGTATGGAAAAATCAACTGACCCACACAGCATTTAGAGCACGCGTGTCAAAATTGAGGCCTGCAGACTAAATCTGGACCCCAATTTCATTTTATGTGGCTCTTGAGAGCTTAGACAGAGTGAGCAGGGATAGACATTGTCTGGATGCAGAAAGGGCGGCTTTCACTTTCCCTGATGGATGCAGCCAATGCTTGGAAAAGGTGTCAGTACAGAGAGCGGGCGCCACCTTGGATTCGGAGCTCTGCCATGTACCTTCACACGGCTCTGTTCAGCAACTGACAGGTAGTGGCACAGCTCTGACAGCCCTATTCAGGCCCCCTCGCTATCCTCCAAGAAAGAAAGTTTAATGCTAAAGCGGGGCTGGGTATTATAAATCCTTTAAGGACATCTGGGCCTTCTACTGACCACGAGGCTTATCATGGCAACCATAATGCTGACATGGCCCTCAGTAAAAGTTATTTAAGTCTGGTTCACATCTGAATCTGAGGTTCTGTCCAGAACCTGCGTCGCAGACCTGCGAAAGGACACCAACAGCACCCAACGGTCCCCATTGACTACAAAGGGTCTGTTGGGTTTCCGTGGTGTTGTCCATTGTTTTTGCGTAAAAAAAAATAGCGCAACTTGCTGAGCTATTTTTCCTTCATTCCAGAGATGGAGGTTCCGAACAGGACCTACGACGCTGATGTGAACCAAAGCCCTAGACACCTCGGACCTAGGGCCACATGTATGAACCTGTTTAGGTCTAAAATTCACTTTTTGGCCCATAGTAACCTATGGGCAAAAGAGTGAGTTTTAGACCTAAACAGGTTCATACATGTGGCCCCTAGAGTCATGAGGAAGGCATGGGTGCTGAAAGACCTCATCCACCATATGACTACATGTGGACACATTGACTTCATTTTTAGAATCTATAGTGGCAATAACCACAATCAGAGAGATCCTACTTTGGATCTTTGGGAATCCGCTTTATTATATACAGTGGTATGTAAATCAGATTACTGCGCAGTAACGCTGCCCACCTTTCCAATTACTGAATCCATTAGTTGCCGGCGAATTGTGTCCTGGATGTTTTACCTAGAACAAGATTATATTAAGGGTCAAGGTAAAAAACAAAAAAGGATATTTTCAAGGCTAGATATTTTTCAGAGGTTTCCCTTAGGCCCTTAATATTGATAGGCTAGAGATAACCTTAGATTAGGACATCAATATCTAGTGGAAACTTGGTTTACTTTGCCACAAAGATCAGCTGAATGAAAGGGATGTCCAGCTCAAGTATAGCACCACACATCTGGTTGTGGCAGTGCCTGGGACTGCAGCTGAAAGCAGCTCAGACTAATTCAATTTGCTTCTTTTTTTTCACAAAGTACCTACATGGGTTATACACTATTGGCATCCTAGGCCATGATCTCCTATAGAAAGGTCCTTCACATTCGTACGTGCATAGGTTGTGATATTCCTGCATTGTTCTATTTTATGTGAAAATTAGAACATTCTTAAAGGGGTTGTCTCACTACAAGGATTGCTTTTTATGTTAAAGATCTTGCAAAAACAAGTCACTTTGTAATATGTGTCCATTAACAGTGTCCTACCTATTCCTCGATATCCCCTCTTGTATGGGCTGCATCAGCTCCTGTGATCGCTATAGCTACAGACCTGTTTGTTCTCTCCTGATAGGCTGCCAGCACTGGTTGCTATAGCTACAGACCTGGCTTCTACTGCAGCCTAGTGGAAGCCAGTAAACACGCGCCTGAATTCAAAATGACACCAAGAAAACAGGACTGAGGTAAGATGAATCAATGTAGTGAGACAACTTCTTTAAGCCAGACATATACTAGATGGTTAATAATTTTGCCTTCATCCATAAATATGAAGCAGGATTATAACCAGGAGGACAAAAGGAATCAAAAGAGCCAGTTACCTAATGAGCCTAAAATAATTATTGCTGAGGGGCACTCTCCATGTCTACAGAACAGAAGGTACTATTGCTGGGTCAAAGTCAATGGGTACGAGTCAGCATTCTTCACTGTAGCGGAATGAGTAGCTACCGTCCAATCTTGTTAAGAACAAAAAGTAAGGATATTGTCGTAAGTAGGACTGTACTGTAAATAGGCACAAGGTCAGGATATTCAAAACTTAAAAGAAAATGTATACAATTTTTTCTTTATGGATGTAGTTTCATAGATCTTATATTTTTTCGACCTACCACTGTAAATTTAAAGGGAACCTATCACATTGAACACGCTATCTGATCTGCTGGTAGCAGGTTATAGAGCAGGAGAAGCTGAACAGATGATTATATAGCTTTGTGCGAAAAAGATTCAGTGGAATTATTATTTTAACTCGCTGCTTATTCTGGGTTAAAGAGTCCAGTGGGATAAATTGAAAGTGTATGCTGAAATGGCAGATCTTCTCATTTTACAATATTCTGGCTTGTTTTCTTTTATTTTCATACTGTTGTTAAAGCATGTATGTTTTGGTGTTTCTATATGTTTATTTCACTTTTGATCCTAAACCTGTAAAAATGGTTCTAAATGGTTTACAGTATTAATGCCAACTGATGTGACAGGTAACATGCATTTGGATATGTAACTATTTTGCACCCAAATAAAATATATGTTAAAAAAAAAAAAAAAAAAAAAAAGAGTCCAGTGGGTGGAGTTATTAGTGATTGACAACTATGCACACTTACACAAGAAAGGCTGTCAGTCACTGATAACACCGTCCACTGGACTCCTTAAAGGGATTTTGCCAAGAAGTGAGTTCATCACCTAACAGACTGATGATCCACTCTAGAGGCTTGAAAAAAGGGGCGTTGCGTTTCTGTATTTAAAAAAAACAAGTACCTCTTCTGTGATGTCATCGCTCTACCTCCCATGCAAGTTCCTGATACTCAGTCGCTGTAGTTGAGCAAACATTGTTTTGCTAATCCACAGAACTGTATTGTGCAGAAGCTACATGTGTTTTATTTCTCCCTCTTCTGTGCTCAGGAGAGAAGATACATGAAAAAACTTTGAGACTCTCGGTTCACATATTTTGATCAAAAGATGTTTAAGCTGCCCACGACTTTCAACGTGATCTCAAAATCGGGCAGTCCTATGCTATCTTTACCTCTCAATCGAGCCAATCAGAAGAGAAGATAAGCTCAGCAGGCAGCCTTCTTTCATTCCTTCATGAATGGCTGCAGGAGGATAAGGAGGGGGGCGGAACAGACAGTCAGGGAGCGTCTGCTTGTTTACTCAAATAATTACATTACAACCAGTGGAGTGTCTATACAAAAGACACAGCATCTTTCTCCCCAGTCCCTTCAAAACTCTTTCAAGTCCCCTGCCATCAGATAAGAAGTGCAAACAATTGAAGCATGGCCAGATCAGCTCTGGTCAGCTCTTGGCCGTTTCTAATGTAAACTGTCAGGAAACCAAGGGCATCTTAGTCAGGCTGTAGCTGTCACAGGCTTCACTTTTTTGATGACATATATTTAGAAAAGTGATTAAATACCCATTTTGGAGGATCCCACATCAACATTGGACCGTGGCAAAACCCCTTTAACTCAGAATAAGCAAGGATTTAAAATGAACAAAATCCAAGTTCTGCTGAATCTTTCCCCACAGAACAATATATCTTAATCTGCTCAGCTCCTTCTGCTCTATAACATGGGGCCCGCAGATCAGATAACGTGTTCAATTTGACAGGTTTCCTTAAAGTCCACCAAGTTCAACTTTTTATACATGCAAAACCCAATTGGTCCAAATAACCCGGACGCCACAAAATAGAACAACATTTCTTTCAGACCATTGCAGACAATTGGAAAGATTCCTGGATCAATGTTCTTACAAATATAAGCTAAATCAGGGAAACACCTCTCCAGTGGCCACGTTTATGGCGTGAAGGTGCTAGAGTCAGTAAAAGACCCTTCTACCATGGAGGAGACCAGCATTAAAAAGGGGCAGGGCACATGTGTGATGGTGTTTTGATACCCACAATTTCCAACAAATACTTCATGTGTAATAAATACGGAACCCAGAAGGTGAGAAATCATTACACTCAGTGGTTGAGGGTTCGTCCAGGAACACATTTTACGGCAAAGTGAATTTGCTAGATGTTGAGATCTTGTAAATTCTCTAGAGCTCAAGTTTTTCAATAAAACCATATATGACAAAAAACAAAAAGACTCATTATGACGTCATCAGCAGGTGCACTGGGACCGGCAGTCGTGCTGGAACGAGTGGATTTAAAAGAAAAATTTTGAGACAACCCTTGAAAGTAAAAAAAAAAGAAAAAAAAAATCAACATTTTTCAAAAAATTTAGTTTTTTTTAAATTTATCGTATCCGATTGTTTTTCTCCTAAGACATTATTATTATTTAACATGTGCATTTATTACTAATTCTATGGTGTGAATAGTTGTAATAGCCTTTTATTAAGATTTTTTTTCATGCCTATTGAGCTAAAACCAAAACATCCATTCTCAAGGCTTACTACACATCTCACCTATACTATTTTCACACCTTTGCCCTGCGCTGAAATCCGTGTCAATTATTCTCTAAACTGTGCCCCATTAAAGGGGTTTTGCCAAGAAGTGAGTTCCTTACCTCTTATCTGCTCAGGAGAGAAGATTAACTCAGCATGCTGAGTCTCAGGGGAGAGGGAAGGGGGGTGAGCAGAGAGCCAGGGAGCGTCTGTAATGTTTACTCAAATAATGACATTACAACCAGTGGATTCTCTATACAAAAGACACAGGCTCATTCCCTGCTTTTTCTCTCCAGTCCAATGCAAGCTCCTTCATGTTACCTGTCATCAGATAAGAAGTGAAGAAAGTGCAAGCGCAGCCAGATCAGCTCCTGTCAGTGTCCTGGTCGTGTCTAATGTAAACTGTCAGGAATTAAGGACATGTAAAGAAAGCTGTAGCTCTCAGAGGCTTCACTTTTTGTAATCACATATATTTAGAAAAGTGATTAAATACCCATTTTGGAGGATCCCATGTCAACATTACATTGTGGCAAAACCCCTTTAGGTTTAATGGGAATCCACACCACACTTAATCTAAAGTTTTTCTGAAGTGTTATTGTAAATTTGTATGTAGAAAAAAAAGTTATTACTTTTTGACGTGTTTTTGTTGTGAAAGCCACATGTATTAGCGAAGATGCTTAATGTTCTCCATTGAATGGGCTCAGTCCATGTCCAAAACCGTATTGCAACCTGCATCATACAAAGAGAAAATCTGTGGCAGGGCTCCATGGGTATTGCCTCGGATTTCTGCTGTGGATCCACAATGGGTTTATCCAGTGGAACAATATATCATGTGAACAAGCATTTAGGAATTATTGACAGTGGGAACCACTTATGTGATGTACAGAAGCCAACTGTATTTCAGACTAATGTTCTGGGCAATTCTTAAAAGGGTTTTCTCACTACAATGATTAGCTTTCACCATGTTGGGAAGAGTAAATGAAGACTTTTTCTAAATACACTGCTCTTTTGATATTACCCCGGTCAGGAGATAAGAGATTTTATCTGCTCTGAGTGTCTGCAGGTTACTGTATATACTATATATACACACACATAAAATAAAACATTGCACCCTGATTGAGGACCTGATCTGTTTTTTCTCCTATCAATGGAACAGGAGATTTTCGTTATTATTCTCGTCACTCTCTAATGGTCGGCCTATGTTAGACAGTTAATGGGTTATTTGTTCCTAGTTTCGCTTATAGGATATAGTTGTTGAGTATGGTCCTCTGGTAAAATCTTAGTAACACCGAAAGGTACTGCATATCATCTAAAGTTACTTTTAGCGTTCTCTACACAGTCTCGTGCCTACTCAGAACCGCTATGTACTGATAATAGAATGTACCATACGTTTTTATATTTTGATGTCAGGTAAAATAAAGCAGCCCACTGATCTGGAGAAGTTGGATATATCATTTTATTGTCAATTTTTGATGCTCAAGTTATACATTGTATCCTATTTTCTATATCCTGTAGATTCACTGACTTGTTATTGCTGTATTACCTTAAAGAGGTTGTCTCGCTACAAAGATAAGCTTTCAACATGTAGGGAACACTAAACTAAGATATTTTCCAAATATATCGCTTTGTTCATTTTTTTTTTGTTAAGGAGCTACAAGTGATTTTATCACCTTCTGTGCTCTCTCTGGTTCCCCAAGTGAATGACCTTTGTACTTCTCCCCCTCTGCTGTTTGTTCTGTCTGATAGGGAGTGACGTCATCACACAGGTGGCTGCAGCACAGAACTCTGGACAGTGAGAGCTTGTGTGTTATCTGATCTTTTAGACAATAGACCGTAATTACTACTGTTTTCTTTAACACAGAAGCTTCCCTGCTCCTGACAGCATGAGATTTATCTAATTAGCAGAAGTCTGAATACACAGAGCTCATATGCTAATTACAGACAGCTTGACCAGGAAGTGACAGAGCAAAGCAGCATTATTTCATTCATGCATCCTATGAAACTTTGAGATGAGACAATCCCTTTAAGTTTTTCTGCAATAAAGTTCTTCGAATATGAAAAAAAAAAGAAAAAATTGCACCTAAGGTAAAGAAAAAAAATATTTTATTTGCATCGGGTATAATTTTTTATTTTAGTGTGTGTGTATATATCGTATATATGGTAACATGTACATACATATACACACACACCTATCTATCTATCTATATATATATATATATATATATATATATATATATATGTATATATATATATATAAATAAAACCTTGGGTGCAGTGTTTTTTGTTATTGCTCAGTGACCTTTTTTTTTTTCAAAAAGCATGTGTTGCCCTTTTAGGAGGCATTTTTGCAGGGTTTTCCCACACTGCAAATAATGTGATGGATGCCATGATTTGTGACACACCAGAAAAAAAAAAGCATAAAAACCACATGTAAGGCTGCCTTCACACAGTGTTTTGTGATGCGTATCATGCAACAGTATTTGTAAGCCCAAACCAGGAATGAATCCAAAAGACTGAAGGGGTCCAAGATTTCCATTAGGCTTTTTCTGTGTGTAGGCTTCACACCTGGTTTTGGCTTATAAATACTGCTGCAAAATGCGTCAAAAAACAGTGCGAATCCAGCCTAACAACTGCTACCCAACTGCAGAAATAGCATTAAAAATGCATGAAGCCAAGAAAAAAAATTCAGTTTTTACAGCCTTTTTTTGAAAATAAAAAAAAGTCTTACAAATTATAGGCACGAAGGGGCATTAGTGTAACAGAGGAAGGAGCAAATAGAGGAGTCCCTCAATCAAGACCAGGTGCCCTAATGTCAAATATAAATAACTGTCCAGAGTCTACAGCAGGGGTGTACAACATGGAGCCCGAGGACCACATGTAGCCCTCAGTCATTATGAAACAAATATACTTTGTCTCTGTCCTTGTACTTCAGAAAGTAAGGGTATGTTCACACGATGTACTCGGAGCCATCTTAAAAGCATTATGGGCCCCCGGGCATAACACTGCAGTGGGCCCTGCCCAAATACATGACATCACACTAGGTCATGCCTCTAGCCACCCCCAAGCACACTCATATTTTTACGCCACTTACGTCTGGACACCGGCAGCCTGCAAGACTATTTAGCAAGGCTGGGAACCTTTGACTCCCTTCTCCACCATGGTTTGTAACTATTTGCACATCCTAAAAACACACAAACATTAAAAAGCAAAGCCAACCAAGGGATCCAGAGTTTATTTTTTGAATTCCTGGGACATACATACACCACCTGGGGCCCCCATGCTTATGCCCCCGGGCAACTGCCTAGTGCGCCCAATGGAAAAGGTGGCCCTGGATGTACATCGTGTGTTTCGGAGCTTGCACTGATACGCGCGTACTCCTGCGTTGCGGGGGGAGGGGAGACGGACGGCAGCCCGCCGACCCCATTGACATTCATTACACGCGGTGCGTAATCGCCGCGAGTAATGAAAATTCCCTTACTCCCCCCCGATACAATATGATCGTATTGTATGAGGGGGAGAGGAAAGGTGGTAATCCATAGTTCTTATAGAGCTATGGATTACCGTAATTATGAAGCGCATTTCCCCACGTATTAAGCGCAGTACGCTGCGAAATACGCATCGAAATGCGCCCCAAATAAGCCATGTGAAGATACCCTACTATTCATCTTTTGACAGCTAATAGCACTGTACGTCTGGCCCTGTTATGGTGGATACTGTATGGCTAGCACAGCCATGGCGGCTACTGTATGGCTAGCACTGCTATGGTGGGTACTGTATGGCTAGCACTGCTATGGTGGGTACTGTATGGCTAGCACTGATATGGTGGATACTGTATGGCTAGCACTGCTATGGTGGGTACTGTATGGCTAGCACTGCTATGGTGGGTACTGTATGGCTGGCACTGCTATGGTGGTACTGTAGCTGCACTGATATGGTGTTTGGGTACTGCTATGGTGGGCCCCTGATATGGTGGGCTCTGTATGGCTGGTTTACTGTTAGGGGGATGGAGTACTGTATGGTCCTAGCACTGTTACGTGGTAGCGTATGGTATAACTAAGGTTAGGGCTGGCACTTTGGTTATGGGGTGGATTACTGTATGGCTAGCACTGCTATGGTGGGTACTGTATGGCTGTCACTGTTATGGTGGATATTGTATGGCTAGCACTGCTATGGTGGGTACTGAGTAGCTGGCACTGTTATGGTGGATACTGTATGGCTAGCACTGCTATGGTGGGTACTGAGTAGCTGGCACTGTCCTGGTGGACACTATAGGGCTGTATATGATATTTTAATCAACCTAAACGAGCAATCCAGTAAAAACTGTTTCTAGATTATCTCTGGATTTCTTCCCAGGAGGATTTCTTTCTGAGACAATCAGGGCAGATCCACAAGATTTACCATAGAGATGCCTCATAGATTCCAGAGAGGAAGAGATGATGGTGAGGAGGCCATATACTGTATGTGTGCTCTAGTTCTAGTTGTGAGCCAACCACTTTTGTAACCCCCCAAACTACAATGAAAATAGGCTCCTCAGATCCGCTTTCTGGAGAACCGAGTAGAGGACCCCCCCCCCCCCTCCCCATCCTGATCTCTGACATTCCCTAAAGTAGAACCAAGACCTCTCAGCCACTTTGGGCATTTCCACTAGAGGTGTCATAAAAGTTTAATACTGGGAATACCCATCTAAGATTTACTGTGGCCCCTGCGACAGGTACAATATGTCAATGTGGCCCTTGAACTACAGGTTCGACTTATCAGGAACTAGAAAATTCATTTTCTGAAAAAATTTTTTTCTGGTTTTTTGAATTTGTGACGGAAAGGGTTAAATGTTTTAAAACATGAGGACGTATTTGTTTTTTCCTTGTCGGACAGACTTTTTTAAGCCACTTTTTTTCTCCGAAAAATTCCTCCCCAGTTTTAATTTGCACGGGATCAAGGGTTTCCCAAAAGGAGAACACTGATGAATTAATTGCTGTAACCCGGCCGCAATCAGTTAAAAGGAGGAGATACGAGGGCTTTGGACTGAACAAACTTGGCACTCGCAACCGAGTTCCCCAGTGAATCAGGCGCCTGTGTTCATGAGGCATCTCCGAGCATTTGTGCCTTGTGAATATAGGGACACCTAGTCCCAGAAATGCAATCCCCCCGCTGCGGAAGACTTTAATGCAGTTTTTCTCTCATCTCCTTGCAGCTGCTTTCAATTTAACAAAAACTGAACGTTACCATCTGAGGAAGAACACAAAAAAACCTTGCAGGTTTACAAATAGGATGGAGAACACAAAGGGGCCATGCTTAGTAGTAGATGCTTTATGTTTGTTTTGGAATAGGGAAATTGGTATAAAAAGGTCTTCAAGTCAGGAGGTCTACACAAAAGAAGGTTCTGCTTATTTTTCAGGGAATAGCGCCACTCTTATTCATGGGCTGTGTCAAGTTCTGCAGGTCAGAATCATACAGGGATGGCTTCTTGAAGCAGGGCTGGGACCTGGTATTCTGCTGCCCTAGGCAAATACGGCAGGTAGCGCCCCCACCACCCTCTCCCAATGTAAAATTCAGCCCAATCCATACCTCTTTGCGCCCCCTTTATTCATGGGATGGAGTGGAGCCTAAGGCGGTCGCCTACCTTAGCCTACCGGTCGTCCCGGCCCTGTCTTGAACTGTAGGCTACGTGCATAAGGAAAATTGTGCCCCCATATTGGCAAATCCATGATTACTAAAATCAGTGGTTGACCCTACGGTATAGGCCATGATTGTATCAAGACCTCCAGATCATGGGGGACCAATTCCTGGCAAATAAAGGAATGTCCAGTAGGGAGATCCCTCCATGGCATCCATATCCCCGAATAGGACATATGGACCATGCTTGTCCTCTTAGATTGTGTTACTACTATGGCAATCGGCACCTGCACAGTTTACTTCCTATTCTTGGAGGTGCTGATCAATTTTGTTTTTTTCGATGGATTGTCCTTATGGGGTAGTTGATAAAAAACACAATTTAAGTGACGGAAAATTTGGCAATTTCAGGAGTATGTTCAGCCTAGTACTAATCATTGTGTCGAGACCTCTAGATCAAGGGGCACCAAGTCCTGGTTAATGAAGAAACGTCCTGAAGAAGTAATCCTTTCATGTCATCCATATCCCCGAACAGGACCTCCAGATCAAGGGGGGTCCTGGCTAATAGAGAAAGGTGCTAATGGAGTAATCCCTTTAGGACATTCATAGATTGTGCTGCTATTGGGCATATGGACAAAGGTTGTCCTTCTAGATTGTTGCTACCATGGCAGTGGGCCCCCGACACATTTTATATGCTATTCTTTGAAGGTACTATATATTGAATAAGTTGTCTTTATGGGACAATTGATAAAAGACACAATTTAAATGAGTTAAAGTTTGGCAATTTCAGGAGTATGTTCAGCCTAGTACAAATCATTGTGTCGAGAGTTCTAGATCAAGGGGCACCAAGTCCTGGCTAGTAAAGCAAGGTCCTGAAGAAGTAATCCTTTCATGGTATTCATATCTCTGAATAGGGCATGTGGACAAAGGTTATCCTTCTAGATTGTTGGATTTTTTGGAGGTGCTATATATTGAATAAGTTGTCTTTATGGGTCTGTTGTGAGAACACAACTTAAGTGGCTGACAATTGGGCAATTTCAGATGTATATCTTAGTAAAATTTATTGTGTCGAAACCTCTAGATCAAAGGGCACCAAATATTGTCTAATAAAGCAAGATCCTGAAGAAGTAATCCTTTCATGGTATTCATATCCCCGAATAGGGCATATGGACAAAGGTTGTCCTTCTAGATTGTTGCTACCATGGCAGTGGGCACCTGCACATTTTATATCCTATTCTTTGGAGTTACTTTATATTGAATAAGCTGTCTTTATGGGACTGTTGTGAAAACACAACTTAAGTGGCTGACAATTGGGCAATTTCAGATGTATGTTTATCTTAGTAAAAATCATTGTGTCTTGGGAAAAGACGGCTTCGGGGGGGGACATGATTAATTTATATAAATATATAAATGGTCCCTACAAAAAAAAGTATGGGGAAAAATTATTTCAAGTAAAGCCCCCTCAAAAGCAAGGAGACATTCCCTTCGGCCAGAGAAAAAAGGATTCAGTCTCCAGAGGAGAGGAGCGTTCTTCACTGTGAGAACTGTGAATCTGTGGAATAGCCGCCTGAGGAGCTGGTCACAGCAGGATCTGTAGAGAGTTTCAAGAAAGGCTTAGATAACTACCTGAAACTAAAGAATATTAATGCATATGTAGCTATGTAAAATTCTGCATCCTGGCTGGTGGAGGCTCTGTGGTCAGAGATAGGGTCTCCACTGGAGCAGATTGGTTCTTGCCTTGTGGGTTTCAAGCATTACCAAGGGGACCAAAAACTTCCCCTCCTCAACCACATTTTAACCACCATTGGTTGAACTTGATGGACACGTGTCTTTTTTCAACTGTACTATGTAACCTCTAGATCAAAGGGCACCAAGTCCTGGCTAATAAAGCAAGGTCCTGGAGGGTTGATCCCTTCATGTTATCCATATCCCCGAATAGGACCATCAGATCAAGGTGGGTCCTGGCTAATAGAGAAAGGTGCTAATGGAGTAATCCCTTTATGACATTCATAGATTGTGCTGCTATCATGGTGGTGGGCACCTGCCCCATTTATTGCCTATTCTTTGGAGAGGTTTATAAATTTTGTTTTTTAGATTTTAAGTCTATAGGGGACAGTTGATTAAAAACACAAAATAAGTGACTTAAAATCGGGCAGTTTCTGGAGTATTTTCATCCTTGTAAAGATCACAACTGTGGCAAAGAAACAAACAAGCAGCGACTGTTCTTTATATTTTTGCCTTGTCTGTAAATGATGACCAATGGCACTATCTAGCAAAATTTGTTGAGGTCAACAAGTAGTATATACCCTGTACTCCCAGTATCTTAAAATGGTGTCTTTTTTATTTTCTATAAAAACTAATAGCAAAAATTTCAGTTCAGTATCACTTCTAGAAAATTTATGTCATTTTTTTCCAATTATCAATGGAAAAATGTAAGGGGGTAAAGGATCTGTCACTTATTTGGGAGAAGGGGTATTTCTTATAAAAAAAGTCCTTTTGGATATTTAATCTAAAAACCAGAGTGCCATTTGGTTTAAATAATAGACAGGATCTAATCTTGCATTATTGATTCTAATTTGATGTATATATTTATCCTTGTCTATTTTGCCATATCTTTTTGCTCTATTACGTTTGTGTGTTTGCACACCAATTATATCACATGTTGTTTAATTGATGCTATTATATAGGTGTGCACACTACCTTATTGTAACATGCTACGACTAAGGGCCTACATGTTCAGGGCCTGAAACGCGTTAGATGAATCTTTATTGGATGTCTTATTTTAACCATCTCTGAATAAACGTGGATTTTATCTAAGTTTTCAAGTATAGCTGGACTTTCATCTTTTGATTGCTATTTCTTATAAAGGTGCTCCATTCTTGGGCTATGTCTACACAGCAATGAATTCTTGTGGGTTTTTGTCGGATTCAGTATTTAGACTGTGTAGACTGCAATAGAAAATCTGATTTTGATGCAACATGTTCTATCTTCCGCCGGATTCCCTTAGCCGCAATGTATGGGGCCGGCAGGAATCTGAAATCAGACCACTTTTTTGCGCAAAAACTGTAGTGCGGCGAAGTTAAATACCGTCGGATTTCCAATGATTAACTTAGATGTGTAGACATAGCCTTACAGAACAGGACACACACAGGCGTCCAAGGCGTAGCTTTAACTTATGTGTTTTTTAGAGCTCATCACTATAGAGACATTATATTTGACTGAGTATTATCTATTCTTGCAACCAAAAATATCAAAGTTGACGGAAGGTTCTTCAAAAAATTAATTAGTTAATAAATATGACACACACACAAACATTTAAAAGGGTTGTCTCACTATAGACATTGATAGGATATGCTACCAATGTCTAAGTTATACCACAATTTCTCAATAATTAGGTCAGTATAACTATCAGAAATCACTACACAAAATAAACTACTGACTAAAAAGAATTACTTTTATTAAATATTAAATGAAAAGTGAAAATATTTAAAAACACCAATTATTAACTGAACAGGGTTACACGGAAGCCAATAAAACAGATAAGGATCGGTGCAGATTTCATTCAAGTAAAACAAAACGTAATATTATATTGCGACTGTTTGCGATATCCACTTATTAAACCACGTTCAATAGTATGGGGTAATTGTAATAGGTTAATCTAAATCAAGTGACACAAAATACAGATCCCCAAACACATATATTAAACTATTAACCCATAGAAACCATAAACAGTCTAACCCAATCTCATATACCTGTAATGGCTGTCGTGTGTAAACACAGTCCCAATGCGCATTTCGAATAGGTTTCCTCTGGGGAACTGTCAATGACAATGTCTAAGGTAAGACAACCCCAGAGATAGGACTGAATCTAGCTTGAGAATGAGTCCCGATTCCGCTCAATTTCAAATGGAGAGATGGTCAGGAATCCTCCACTAAAATCAATGGGAGTTCCAAGTACAGCCAATCATTCCGTTAAAATGGAAACGTTTAGCTATGCTTTTTCAACATTGAAATCTCTGTGACCAGTACCTACCCTGTGAACCAGCTACGAAACCTCTCTATTTAGAATGGTGCAATTGGCTGTACTTGAAACTCCTATTGATTTCAATGGGAGAGTCCTGACCACCTCTCCATTAGAAACAGAGAGATTTTGGGGCTCATTCTCAAGCCAGATGCAGTCCCACCTCTGGGGTTGTCTAATCTCAGACATTGGTAGCATATCCTATCGATATGCCATCAGTGTCTATGGTGGGAATACTCATTTAATTTATCTCCACTTCAATTTTTTCGAGTTAATAATTGCCTGCTATTGAGAAGATCCCTAAAATGTCTTTAATGTTTACAGAAAAAAAAAAATAAAAAAAAGGAGGATATAAATTGGTATAATACAATATATAAAACTTGGAGCATCAGTCTATAGGCTACGAGAAGCCACTATTTAAATGTAAATGAGGCTTTTTCAACAAGAGAACAAGCAGATCTACAATCTGAGCCTCAATGTAGAGTCTCCATTGTGTCCTATGAAAAGAGCAGGTGCACACCTAGAATAATTACGGATGTAGAACAAGACAAGTTAATGTTTATAACCCTAGATGAATATGCCCTAATGTTTGCAGTATATGAATGTCACCGTGACCCACAAAAGAAGCACACGTTACACACTAGTCAACTGCAAACACAACATACACAACCCAACACAATGCCAAAGGCTTTCACTGGTGACGACAATACCTTGAATTTCAATGATGTTGGAGTTTACGAGGGTTCTCTCGTCTCCCTGGTTCGAAGTTCTCCTTGTGGATGCATCCCACCAGCTGTAACGTGACGAGACGGATGGTTGTCTTCTCTTTGTTAATCTAGTCTTTCGGTTGGAGTCTACTTCAAAACATTTTGTATCGGCGACAACCTATGGAGGCTATGTAACTTCAACCTCTGATCTTGAGGCTTTGAGGGACTCGTATAGCTTTGGAACCCTAACCCTTCCAGCACTATACCTGTAGGCTGCTTCGCCGACATCAAACTGAAGCATAGGATGAATAGAGATTTTTTTTTCCTCCTCTATCTCTTTCTTTCTCTCTCTCCTATTCTGCTATCACCAAAGAGTAAAATAGAGGGCGTTTCATCTTTCACATGAAAACTTAATAACGTTTTAACAGGAGGGAGATCGCCTTTCCTATTGCTATTCAAACACGAGGGGGGGGGGGGGGCAAGGGGAATAAAGACAGGAGTAAAATAGTTGACTATGTAGCAAGGCAGAAGGAGAAGGCACTTTCCGCACTTTTGTCCTTTGAAGTCAAAGATTGCGAGATGTGAGATTGTGAAAAATCAGAGAAAAGCCGACAAAAAAGAAGCAAAAAAAAAGAAAAATGATTGTAAGACAGATCGGGTAACATAGCACCTCACCACAAGTCTTTCAGTAATACAATCTATAGATAAAGAACCTCTAGAGTTACTTGTTCTTATAGACTTTAACTCTGTTCTTTCTTGTCAAGCCCGAGCTGTTTGTTTTATAGAATCTAATAGCTTAGTTTACACAGTGTGAAGATGTTAAAAAGATGGGAACGTCCTGATCAGCTCTTGGGTGGTGGTTGAGGAGTGGAAAAACGTATACAATAGTGCCATATACTTGCTGGAAGTTAGGGTTATGGCCAGAGGTTTAACTTGAAGCTCCGGGGCCCTAGTGCAAAAAATTAAATGGACCCCCCAGCTACTATGTGCCACTTACAATGCTGGTATCTCCTTATGTGGCAGAAGGGCTTTTGGGCCCCCTCAGGCTGCAGGGCCCGGTAGTGACTGCTACCTCTGCACCCCCTGTAGCTACGCCCCTGGTTATGGCCTTCTAAACTGGTGTCCACAACTGACCACAAAATCCCTAGACCTAAAAGACGTGGAAATGAAGGTCCAAGGCAGATTCATTGCTCAAAATAGGAAATCAACTGCTGTGTGAGATAAGTTTTTGTAACACAAGGGCACAAAAGCCAAAGAACCTTCAGAAAATGAGCTCCTCTTGTTGTTTTTGGAGCTGAAGATAGGCAATATATTGGTCAGGGTGTCCATGCTGACCCCTTTTCAAATTTAAAAGTGAATACGATGGTTATAAGAGTATCAAATCTGAAGCGTTGAAAGAAGGCGACCCAGTCAAATCGATCAATTTTTTCTTTTACATTATGTGAACAGGTGTGTGTATCGCTTACCTGGAGAAGGGATGGCACTAGGGTGCAATGTGTTATACTCTGAGCAATATATAAAAGACCAAGAGAGATCCTTGGTGATTCGGCTTACTAGAAGGCCAAGAATCTAAACGGGACTCAAAGAAGCGCATATATATATATATATTATATATTTTAATATATATATTAATATATATACAATACATATTACACTAATAAAATACATACAGGCAGTGCCCGACTTACACTGTTCAAATTCAATCTGCCCCCTATTTACAAACAGAGAATTGTGGGCATGCTGGCAATTGTCGTTCCATGTTCCACAGCAGATAGTAGCCGGGGAACGACAAGTGCCAGCATGCCAGCAGCAATGGGGTTTGAAAATAGGTGAAATCTAAACAGGGGCACAGACAGTGAAACAAATGTAAAAACCCTTCCCTGCACTATCCCCCCAAAAAAACCAAAACCCTTTTGTGCTGGAGTGACATTTAATAAATATACCTGTTACAACTTACATACAAATTCAACTTGAGAACAAACCTACAGTCCCTATCCCGTCCATAACCCGGGGACTGCCTGTATTGTTTCTTCTTAGGTCACTCCACCGGGAATGACTTGGACATTGCGACCAGCAGCAATATCCCCTAAACTGGTCTACACCGGCACTGTGCCTTTCGGAGTGTTGTGCCTCCTGCCATTAGCACAACTTCACCAGGTGAGTACATATATTATTTGTACTCCCTGTACTTGGTATTCACTATAATACAGTAGGGGGTGCTCCTCCTCTCTGGCCCATCTCTTTTCTCACTGCCTTTAAATAGATACTCGGAGCAATGTTCTGTTGGGAAACTTTGGGTCCTTGAATTCATGTGGATGTTAGTAAGACCTAGTAAGACATCATGGCACTAGTATTCCCTAATAGCCCCTTTAAAGAGAATAATGGAAAAAAAATGTTCAAGAATAGTTTAAAGGGGTTGTCTCGCTACAAGGATTGCTTTTTAATTTAAAGACCTTGCAAAAACAAGTCACATTGCAGCGTATGTGCATTAGCAATATCCAACCTATTCCTAGATATCCCCTCTTGTATGGGCTAAATCAGCTCCACAGGTCACTATAGCTACAGACCTGTTTGATCTACCCTGATAGACTGCCAGCACTGGTTGCTATAGCTACAGACCTGGCTTCTACTGCAGCCTATTAGAAGTCAGTAAACACGCCCCTGAATTCAAAGTGATACCAAGAAAACGGGACTGAGGTAAGATGAATCAATGTAGTGAGACAAAACATTTAAGGAACTAAAAAAAAAGAGCTCAAGGTGTTCATTTGGCCTTCACATTCCCCAGATCTCAGTTTGATCAAGCATCTTTTAGAATGTTATGGAAAAACATGTCTGATCCATAGAGATCACACTGAACAGCTTACAAGACTTGTCTCACCATGCTGTTTCACAGAGCCACAGCCAGCTTTAGACTCCCACTTCCTGTTCAGGCTGTGGACAATTCTACAGCTTCAGGCTCCTACTTCCTGTTCAGGCTGTGGGCGGTTCTACAGCTTCAGGCTCCTACTTCCTGTTCAGGCTGTGGACAGTTCTACAGCTTCAGGCTCCCACTTCCTGTTCAGGCTGTGGGCAATTCTAGAGTTACAGGCTCTCACTTCCTGTCAGGCTTTGGGCGGTTCCTAAGCATCAGGCTCCCACTTCCTGTTCAGGCTTTGGGCGCTTCTACAGCTTCAGGCTCCCACTTCCTGTTCAGGCTGTGGACAATTCTACAGCTTCAGGCTCCCACTTCCTGTTCAGGCTGTGGACATTTTTACAGCTTCAGGCTCCCATTTCCCTTTTGGGGCTTTTTGGACAATTCTACAGCTTCAGGCCCCCATTCTGTTCAGGTGTGGGTAGCTTTAAAAACATTGATTGTTTAAAATTAGATCTGTTACTATTTGGAGCTTTTAAACAGTAAATATAAATTTTTGGGGAATTTGGGTTTAAACTATAGTGCACAGGTCTAGAGAGCTCTAAAAAGGGTTTTTAAAACTTGTCGCAAAAAAATGTAAACAAGCCCTTTTGTGCTGGAGAGAACAAAGGCAGGCAGTGGGTGTCACCCTGGCGGACCTTGCTGTTGGAGCAATGAGTGCAGAAAGAGATGGTCAGTAAAAAGAGAAAAATTGTTTTACAAGGCGGGAGATAAGATTCCTTTTTTCTCCTACACAAAGCAAAAAATTTAAAAGGGGGTAAGTACTTTTGGGAATAATCTTTATTTACCTTTTCCTACATGTTTTTTTAAAACCCAGTTTTGCCCCCCCCCCGGGGGGGGGTTCCCCCCCTTTAAAGAGGTTTCTCCACCATGTACTTTGATGGCATATAAATAGGAGGTAGGACCTGTACCTGTCTTGGGAATAGGCCTCCGAAAGTAGCAGGTCAGAAGGGAGCGCATGGCATTTCTGAAATACAGCCCCAACACACATGCCTTGTACTCCCTTTTCACTTTCAGGGAAATGTTCCCGAGATAGGGGGGGGCACAGGGGGGCCCCCACCCATCAGAATTTTTATGGCTTTTTCAATATCCCATTAAAGTGCCCCTGGTGGGGGAACACCCCTTTTAAAAAATAGGCTAAAGTTTTTTTTTTCCAAAAACCACCCAGGGATCTCAAGAATTTTCCCTTTTTTTGAATGGGTTTGGGCTTTTTATTGGGACCTAAAAGCTACAAGGCAGATGGTGTTAATGTGATAACCGACTGGCGTATATGAGATAGGGAGAAAACACAGCGGAAAGTTAGGACATCCAAATGTGGGAATAGGTCCGGCTGGTAGCACTCAGCATCGGATTGCTGCACGCAGGTTATTTCTTTGTTTCGTTTTGCCCTCCTTATGTCATTTTAGGGTGAGGAAAACTTATTCTTTGTAAAAAGAAAAAAAGGCCAAAGGAAGAAAATTAAAAATGATGAGACAACCCCTTTAACTACAGTATGTTTACTACCACCCCCACGGTTCCCTACATATACGCTCACAACATGATTTATATATCTGCCTATCTGTACTCTACTTCGAGTTACACATGTCTTTGTCATCTAACACTTATGTCTGGTAATAGTACAGAAACTGGAATATTTTTTATTACTAAAAGCTGGCATATGTTCACTAATAGGGAAATCCCCTGGTGGGCTTTTAGGCATTGTGGACTCCTGGGCATGACAAGATTCAGGGAGAAAGGCAGATAAAGAGAAGCAGAGTGCAAGAGCCACGTTTAGTATGTGCCGTCATACAGAGAAGTTTTAGAGTGGACCCCGAGAATCACCTTCACTGGTGGGCCCCAAGAATCACCTTCACTGGTGGGCCTCAAGAATCATCTCCACTGCTGGGCCCCAAGAATCAACTCCACTGGTGGGCCCTAAAATCAACTCCATTGGTGGGCCCTAAAATCAACTCCACTGGTGGGCCCTGAAATCAACTCCATTGGTGGGTCCCAAGAATCCACTATACTGGAGAGCTCCAAGAATCAACTCCGCTGGTAGGTCCCAAGAATCAACTCCACTGGTGGGAGCCAAGAATCACCTCCACTGGTGGGAGCCAAGAATCAACTCCACTGGTGGGAGCCAAGAATCAACTCCATGGTGGGCGCAAGAATCAACTCCATTGTGGGCGCCAAGAATAATCTCACTGGTGGGCGCCAAGAATCCACTCCACTGGTGGGCGCCAAGAATCAACTCCACTGGTGGGCGCCAAGAATCAACTCCACTGGTGGGCCCCAAGAATCAACTCCACTGGTGGGCGCCAAGAATCAACTCCACTGGTGGGCGCCAAGAATCAACTCCACTGGTGGGCGCCAAGAATCAACTCCACTGGTGACTCCAGGTGACCTCAGTCCGACAATAGTAGCTGTAGGCTGGACCCCAGGAATCAATTCCACTGGTAATCCCCAGGCACCCCAGTCCGACACTGGGTACACCCCCTTGGAAGCTATGCATATTATGGAGCTATATAGTATGCACCGTATATTGACTGATATTACAGATAAGTCAAACAAACTCCATGTGTCACCGTAGAGATTCAACTGTACCACTGTACTGTGTGCATGAGGATGATTCACTGATTTGCAAAGTTTTTTATCAATGATAAATCACCCTAGGCTCTGTTCACACTTATGCTATGAGCCTACATTGGGGATTTTGTCACTTTTAATAGCTCAGAACATAGGGCTGTTTATGCTGAAATGGGCAAACCCTAGTATAATCCTTTGAGGACCATTGGTCACCATTTAAAGGGATTGTCTCACTACATTGATTCATCTCACCGCAGTCCTGTTTTCTTGCTTTCACTTTGAATTCAGGGGCGTGTTTACTGGCTTCTACTAGACTGCAGTAGAAGCCAGGTCTGTAGCTAGAGCAACCAGTGCTAACATCCTATCAGGAGAGATCAAACAGGTCTGTAGCTATAGTGACCTGAGGAGCTGATGCAACCCATACAAGAGGGGATATCTAGGAACAGGTAGGACACTGTTAATGGACACATATTGCAAAATTGCAAAGTGACTTGTTTTTGCAAGATCTTCAACATAAAAAGCAATTCTTGTAGTGAGACAACCCCTTTAAGTCTATTGTATGAGGGATTTGGCACAACATCGTGGCCTCCTGAGAAGACTAATGTATTCAATTTAATTTCAAGTGGTAATTAGATCGTAAGCTTCTCGGGGCATATAACAGTATGGATAGCACTATGAGGTTTGATACACAGAAGCGTTGTATAATGTATAATATTATTTTTTATCTATTATTGATAATTGAAGACAAAGAAAATACTAAAAACATGTTGATGTTTTGAATTGAATTAGCCCATGTTTATTCCTGGACAGAGTAAGAGCTATGGAATGAGATGACGTCTCTGCATTTAATTTGATAAATACATGGCTTAGGCAGCAAAAGGTCATTCACATTTTCGGCTGCTCACATTTTTGCTTCTTTTCTTTCCTGATACATTTCATAGGACACTGGTCACATTTTTAACCTGATAAAATCCAAGTCAAAATATAGTAATTACTCAATTGAAACCTGAATGCGGCGGATAACATCTGGCGAGCTGCACATACTGCATATCAGCACTACAACCCTGACATGAATAGTCTTGGTTAATACCCTGCCACAACTATATAAGCCTAGACAGGCAACATTTAGTATTCACTGAAGACTCAATGAACCCCTTTACAGGAGTCACCTCTATTGGCCTGAGTGTTGCACTGAATGGCCTGATCCATAATCAGCGCAGTACTACCTCTGATCATTTTTTATTTTTTTTTTTAAAGGGGTCTGCTGAAATGATTCAAGATAGGAACGGGCAGGGGGTCAGATGCTTCAGCCGTAAAGAGTCCTGAAATGTATTGTTGTCCCTTAGATATCAAGACTAGGAGATCACTTTCCCTACCAAAATCAGCTGATCTTAGGGAGTCTTGGCAATCAGCCCCTCTATGGTCAGTCTACTGTCAAGGTAACAACCCTTTTAACAATAGGATGATGTACTCTTTTGACAACCCTTCAACATATACCACATTAGAGTACACAGCTTCTCTCCTCTGTCATATATCCCTATATATCACAGAACTCAGCTTCTCTCCTCTATCATATAACCCTATATATCATAGAGCTCAACTTTCCTCCCTCTATCATATAACCCTATATATCACAGAGCTCAGCTTCTCTCCTCTGTCATATAACCCTATATATCACAGAGCTCAGCTCCTCTCCTCTATCATATAACCCTATATATCAAAGAGCTCAGCTTCTCTCCTCTGTCATATAACTCTATATATCACATAGCTCAGCTTCTCTCATCTATCATATAAACCTATATATCACAGAGCACAGCTTCTCTCCCTCTATCATATAACCCTATATATCAGAGAGCTCAGCTTCTCTCCTCTATCATATAACCCTATATACCACAGAGCTCATCTCATCTCATCTTCTCTCCTCTATCATATAACCCTATATATCACAGAGCTCAGCTTCTCTCCTCTATCATATAAACCTATATATCACAGCGCTCAGCTTTTTCCCTCTATCATATAACTCTATATATCACAGAGCTCAGCTCCCCTCCCTCTATATCACAGAGCTCAGCTTCTCTTCTTTATCATATAACCCTACCTATCACAGAGCTCAGCTTCTCCCCTCGATCATATAACCCTATATATCACAGAGCTCAGCTTCTCTCCTCTATCATATAAATCTATACACTCACCGGCCACTTTATTAGGTACACCATGCTAGTAACGGGTTGGACCCCCTTTTGCCTTCAGAACTGCCTCAATTCTTCGTGGCATAGATTCCACAAGGTGTTGCAACGATGCTCAATTGGTACCAAGGGGCCCAAAGAGTGCCAAGAAAATATTCCCCACACCATGACACCACCACCACCTGCCTTAACCGTTGATACAAGGCAGGATGGATCCATGCTTTCATGTTGATGCCAAATTCTGACCCTACCATCCGAATGTCGCAGCAGAAATCGAGACTCATCAGACCAGGCAACGTTTTTCCAATCTTCTACTGTCCAATTTCGATGAGCTTGGGCAAATTGGAGCCTCAGTTTCCTGTTCTTAGCTGAAAGGAGTGGCACCCGGTGTGGTCTTCTGCTGCTGTAGCCCATCTGCCTCAAAGTTGGCCGTACTGTGCGTTCAGAGATGCTCTTCTGCCTACCTTGGTTGTAACGGGTGGCTATTTGAGTCACTGTTGCCTTTCTATCAGCTCGAACCAGTCTGCCCATTCTCCTTTGACCTCTGGCATCAAAAGGCATTTCCGCCCACAGGACTGCCGCTCACTGGATGTTTTTTCTTTTTCGGACCATTCTCTGTAAACCCTAGAGATGGTTGTGCGTGAAAATCCCAGGAGATCAGCAGTTCCTGAAATACTCAGACCAGCCCTTCTGGCACCAACAACCATGCCACGTTCAAAGGCACTCAAATCACCTTTCTTCCCCATACTGATGCTCGGTTTGAACTGCAGGAAATTGTCTTGACCATGTCTACATGCCTAAATGCACTGAGTTGCCGCCATGTGATTGGCTGATTAGAAATTAAGTGTTAACGAGCAGTTGGACAGGTGTACCTAATAAAGTGGCCGGTGAGTGTATATCACAGAGCTCAGCTTCTCTCCTCTATCATATAACCCTATATATCAGAGAGCTCAGCTTCTCTCCTCTATCATATAACCCTATATACCACAGAGCTCAGCTCCTCTCCTCTCCTCTCCTCTATAATATAACCCTATATATCACAGAGCTCAGCTTCTCTATCATATAACCCTATATATCAGAGCTCAGCTTCTCTCCCTCTATATCACAGAGCTCAGCTTCTCTCCCTCTATATCACAGAGCTCAGCTTCTCTCCCTCTATATCACAGAGCTCAGCTTCTCTCCCTCTATGTCACAGAGCTCAGCTTCTCTCCCTCTATGTCACAGAGCTCAGCTTCTCTCCTCTATCATATAACCCTATACATCACAGAGCTCAGTTTTTCTTCTTTATCATATAACCCTACATTTCACAGAGCTCAGCTTCTCTCCTCTATCATATAACCCTATATATCACAGAGCTCAGCTTCTCTACTCTATCATATAACCCTATATATCACAGAGCTCAACTTTTCTCCCTCTATCATATAACCCTATATATCACAGAGCTCAGCTTCTCTCCTCTATCATGTAACCCTATATATCACAGAGCTCAGCTTTCCTCCCTCTATCATATAACCCTATATATCACATAGCTCAGCTTCTCTTCTCTATCATACAGTATAACCCTATATATCACAGAGCTCAGCTTCTCTCCCTCTATATCACAGAGCTCAGCTTCTCTCCCTCTATATCACAGAGCTCAGCTTCTCTCCTCTATCATATAACCCTATATATCACAGAGCTCAGCTTCTCTTCTTTATCATATAACCCTACCTATCACAGAGCTCAGCTTCTCCCCTCGATCATATAACCCTATATATCACAGAGCTCAGCTTTCCTCCCTCTATCATATAACCCTATATATCACAGAGCTCAGCTTCTCTCTTCTGTCACATTCTGCTCTCAGATAGGGGAGCACAAACCACCCGACAGGTTCCCTTTAATAGAATCTCTCTGGTTGCCATAGGCAACACAATTGTTTTGCAGTTCTCATGCATCAACATTCTAATGATCCTTGTTGCCCGTAGCAACCAGAGCTCAGCTTTCATTGATAAAACCTAACCAGAATAAAAAAAGCTGATTGGTTACAATGGGAAACAAGTCCATTCTGTTTATAGGAAGTCCCATCAAAATGGGGTGAGCTATTCCTGGCAGACATTCAGCTATAAAAGGCTTTGTCATTCCGCTAGTAATGAGCCCTTAAAACCCGGAGTACTAGACACATGTACGAGTGACTTAAGGAAACGGGGAAGAAAACAAAAACAGATGGCTGGTTATAGAGGAGACACACAGCAAGCTCTCCCTTGTGTTGGCTTCTAAAGGAAGTCTTATAAAGCTCCTGTGAAAACCAGCAAGATTTATATTAAATCAAGCAGCGTCTTATTGTAGTATAAATACATCCCAGGTAATGCTTCTTACAAGGTAAATAACACCGCAAATGCAAGATCGGGGTGAAAATAACCGACTGCGGAGATGGAAAAACAGGATGATTGGTAAAAAAAAAAGCTATGAAGCCACTTTGTACTATAGAGCCTAGTTCTCATTACTGTATTGTGCGCTATTTTTGGGTGACAGAATGGCAGAACCAGAGCATTTAGCTTCATTGGATTTTACAGATTTTCTTTTATTTGGGGAAGGATACAACCTAAAAACTACTAAGAACAGTACTAATGCCTATTAAAATATAACTTTCATTAATATCCTTTCAAAATGGGACACCAAATAAGGTCCCATAAAGAACCTGCTAAGACAAACTAATGGCACTAGAAAAAAGCGGAGCACTCGCCCCGAAAGGGGCGAACCCGCACAGGAACACCCTACAAAATACAAGATCCAAGAATGATCGTATAGGAATACAAAATCGGCAGATAGCCAGTCTTAGGGCATGTCCCCACGGCAGAGGACAAATACCGGTCGGTTTATCCGACCGGTATTTGTCCTGTTTTGCGCCCGTCCCCACCGCCGCGAGGAAGGGGGGGGGGGCTTTTCTCTGCGATGAGATGCACATATTCCGGAAGAATGTGCAAGCACAATTTTTTTCGGGCGGCCGGCGGTTTGAAAAAAACATCAGGGCGGAAAACCTGTGCAGTGGTGTCTGCTGCACGGGTTTTCCATAGAGCTCTGTTGTTCTCGTTTGCGGTCGGTTTTTTAGACGGTCTGCAAAACCGCAAACCGTCTGAAAAACCGTCCGAAAACCCAGTGCCGTGGGGACATGCCCTTAATGGGTGATTAGTAGCTTATACTTCTGTACCGACACAAAAGGGACACAATAAAGATATACAAATACCAAATAACAAGGCAATCGCTATAAATCTACAATGATGGTATATACTTCCACTTCCACAATGACAGCATATACTTCCACTTCCACAATGACAGCATATACTTCCACTACCAACGCGTTTCCCCCACCTCTCATGTGGGTTCATCAGGGAAAAAGAGTAAAAAAGGAATGCCAATGAATAAATTGTAAACAACAAAATGATATATTGCTTACGTCCCTTGATTATGCAGATAAATACAGCAGGTCCTTAGATCCTGTGATGGCAGAAGATAACGCTGCTCAGACTGGTGGCCAATGTAGAAGAAAGTGAATGATACAGCGGTTCCAAAAGTATCCAGTAAAACTATATACGCTTTATTGTAGATCCATTAAAATGTGGGTAACCCTCCACTGCATAGCAAAAAACGCCCTCCTGTTAACACCGATGCGTTTCGGGTGGCAATCCACCCTTAGTCATGGCAAGTCAGACTGGTGGCCACATGATGAAATGGAGTAGGATACAACCTGGCAGAATCAGAACCTCTTTAGCTATAGTTATGCCTCCTTCATGCAAGAAAAGGATAACAGAAAGAATGTAAGAACCATTATAGCCTGGTATTTATAAAGCCCAGTTCACATCTGCCTTGGAGATATCATCTAAAAACTATAGAAAAGATAGCGCTACTAAAATGAAAGACACCACAACGGAAACCTGATAGAAACCTGTGTCCTTTGAGGAAGCCTATTGGCGAAACGCGTTAGGACTGGCGACCGGCGGCGCCCACATCCCTACCTCGTATTCTGATGGGTAAATATCATTATACTTCTGCTGGGCTTATAATGGTTTTTTGATCCAACATTAATGTTGCCCAGTTTGTTATATATGGGGTGTGTGGCGTTCTATTCGCTCCAATGAATCTGGTTATCTTTAGGTGTGTAGAGATATTTAGGATATATTTTTTGAGGGCTATAATGTGAATAGACACTGATCTGATACCACTATTATTATAACTAATAATTAGCCCTCTTATGTCACATCTACCTCTAGACTGTTAGGTCTATCTCTATTGCTAACACAGGCACTACTTTTATGTGAGCGTTTTTGTGCTGTCCTGTCTCCATTTTGTATTGGTCTCCTCTTGTGTATATGTTTGTTACTGTTATTTGTGGTCTAATTTAATATATATTTATTAATAATATTAATTTAATTTTATATTTATATATTTAGTATTTGTCCGTTTTTTACAGATATGGCTCCATTTTTCTATGTATAGATTTGCAATAGGGGAGTTTCTCTATACTGTAGGGTATGGTGTTTTGGTACCTTGTATATAGAAATCATTGTAGTCAGAGGGATCCTTCTTGAAACCAATTCTATGATGTAGGCTCCAAATGGAACCTCTGATGCAGATGTGAACCAGGCCTTACGAGATCATTCGCACTCCATGCTGGGATAAAGATACTGGACCTGATTTTTTATATATATAACTGTATTTGGAGAACAAGATTGATGTGCCATATGTATATCAACGTGTATACCTATAGACATGTAGATGTTCCTGTCTAACCACCAACGTGGAGCCTCTGCCCCTTATGAGCCCACTAGTGCTAGAAGGGCCCATACACACAGAAGTTATACAGCTTCCTTTTGCAGAACCTTAGGTCCAATTCACATCTGCATCTGAGGTTATGTTAGGAGCCTCTGTTGCAGATTCCTTCAAAAAATATGGAAAATATAGAGCAGCCGTTTTAATGACTGACACCATGATGGAAACCCAATGGATCCCATTTTACTCAATGGGTCCGATGTTGTCTGTCATGTAACATATCTAGCACCAGCGTTATTTTTGGTTTTCAGCTCTAATGATGGAATAGAGAATTAGAAATAATACAGGTGTGGACTAGAACTTACGACCTGAAGGCTATGTTCACACGGCTTAACTGCGGGACGTATTTCTCCCCGCAATTACGCCGTGTGCACGGGGGCGGGGTGGCAGCCCGCCGGCCCCATAGACTTTCATTATTCTCGGCGCGTATACACCGCTAGTAATTGACATGTCCCTTTCTCCCCACGCGCCGTATTGTGCGAGCAGGGAGAGGAGACGTAATCCATAGTTCTCTATGAGAGCTGTGGATTACCGTAATCACTGGGACGTATCTCGCTCCGTATTTCGGTGCGAAATACGTCCCAAAATAAGCCGTGTGAACATAGCCTTAAGGTATGTTCATACGGCATTTTTGGATCCGTGTTGGATCCGAAAAGTGCATCCAAAAGCGCAGCGTCTTTCGGATCTAAAACAGATCCAACACGTACCCACGCAGCTGTGTGTTTGGATGCAAGTTGGCTGCAGCAGGATCGCACCCTATTGTTTATTATAGGGCTCCTGCTGCGTCTTTTGGATGTCAATTCTTGGAACGGATCCGAAAGACGGAGTGAGACGCATCAGCGATCACTCGCGTGAACGCCGATGCGTGTCTTGTATTAAAAGCAATGTAAAAGCACATTGTTATTTGTTAGCTGCCTGTTTGGTTCCGTTTGGGGACCGACAGATTGATCCAAACACGCAGCTAAAAAGCGTATGTTACACAGACGAAAAGACGCCGTGTGAACATACCCTTATGCACTGCGGCTCTGGCTCTATCAGGTACCTCTATGTATGTTGCCATTCGAAATAGAGCCATAGGACAGCCATGCGCATAAGGCCAACGTTATAGTTCATAGCTGCATCGGCGCCTCCATCACAACAGATCCCGTAAAAAAATATGGATATAAATAGTGCAGCTGGTGTATTTTTTTTCCCATTTAAATGACGGACATCATGGCGGAAATCTGACCAACCCAATGGGTGCCATTGGTGTCCATCATGTAACAGATTAGGCGCCAGTGTGGTTTTGGCTGTCTGCTCATACGACGGAGCAGAAAATCAGATATAACAACGCAGGTGTGGACTAGGACTTAAAGGGGTTTTGCCACAATCTCATTTCATACCTCCTGCATTCAGCTCTGTGTGTGCAGAAGGGGGGGGGGGTTTGATTTGTTTGAATTTCATATCATGTGACCCAGCAGGATGACATCACCAGGCCTTTCCTCTCTGTAGTCAAAATAGGTCTGTTTATGTAAAGCATTGCGAGTAGCTGAGAGGTAAAGTTTTTGCCTCCAGGCACAAGGGTCCTAGGTTCAAATAACTGCAGGAACCAAACCTGTGGGTTTTTTTTTCTCTTTATCAATGCACAGACCCGATTGAGGTTTCTTTTTTATTTATTTGCACAGTTTGACTAATTACTAAGGAGGACAGAGGACGGGAGTAGAATGACGGCACCTGGGGTTTGAACACTCAGTAGCTGCCTGAGAGGAGAGGTGATGTATGAGCATGTCTGACCAGGAGTGAGAAGCTCTCAGCCCTGGTCGTATCCCCTGGAAACGAGTTGTAAACAATGAATCACTAAAAGAGCAGCTAAAGCACAACCGGTCCAGAATTTTTAATAATAATGAATGGTGAAAATGTTTGTTATTTCATTTGCAAGCTTCCCACGTCAATTTTACTTCGTGGCAAAACCCCTTTAAGACCACCATGCACTGCGTTTTAGGCTTCATTGGATGATTACGTGCATACTGCCAATAATAGAGCCACCATTTGGAGCCTCTACCGTAGATTCCTTCAAAATTGACAGAAAAAAATAGTGCAGCATGCGAACGTAACCTGTGACGCAGATGTGATCCAGAACTATGCGGCACATATTAGTAGTGGGGCCCTTATACAGATTTTCGCTTGGGCCCAGGAGCTTAACAGTACATTTATACCTGAGCTCCATTGAATGTCTGTTTAGCGCTAATATGAACAGGACTTTAAAACTTTGAAATTATCCAGCGGTCTAATAAGGGGGGGAAAAAAAAACTCCAAAATGCGCCTGGTTTGTGATTCATCGTGTTGTTACAGGTCAGAGCCGCTGCACACCCGCCAGTCTAATAAGCTGCAGAATCGCTCTGAACTATGCAAAATGCAAAACAGCTGGCCCGGGAAGCATAGAGGAAGGTTTGCTGTAGACTAATCACATGCCCTTCTCGTCTGATTGTGCAGATAGTTTTATGAATGAAATAAAAGCAAAAGGGACAAAGCTGAAAGCAATTTCAAGTGACATTACACTGCTCCCAATGTAACCATATTGCACGTTATCCATAGAGCACCAAACCCTGGGATCTAACACATGAATGACACACACAGGTTTACATTCCTTGTCCATCTGGTATGCCGGAAATTGGGAGGCTGCAATTTTTTGGTCCTATATAACATGAGCCCAGTATGCATTTATTGCTGCCTATGGAGGGGAGGGTGCTATAACAGAAAACCCCTACTTTATACATCTTACCATTATAGATCTACTTTGAACCTGTCTGTCACCGTCACATTGTTATCCTTAGGACATTTTCTTATAGATGTTGGGTTTTGGAAAGAAGATGGTTGGTCATAATTGAAGGGTTATTCCCACCATGGACATTTATGGCTTATTGATAGGATATGTCATAAATGTGGGATAGGTGTGAGGCGCACCACTGCGACCCCACACCTATCTCAAGAATGGGCGATGAAACCTCTCTGTGCTACATGATTTCAATGGGAGAGTTTTGACCACTTCTTCGTCCAAAATGGAGAGGTTTTGGCGTCTGTTTTCTTGATAGGTGCAGGTCAAAGAGGTGGGACCCGCAACCATCACAAATTGATGGCATATCCTAGCGATATGCCATGATTGTCTATAGTGAAACAACCCCTTGTGTCAATTAGGCAGGTGTGAAGTGTGGAGTATGACCACTGATGGGAAGTCTGGTTCATGTTCCTGGCAGCGCTTGATCTCCACTGAAGTCATAGGTACAGCAACAACCATTAGCGATCTCCTTACCTGCCATTCATATAATTGGGTAGCCATTTGGACATTACTGGCCTCTCTCTTGTCAGGGGGCCTGATTACAAGGGTCCACCGATATGGTGCTAGGTGATATGGTGCTAGATATGGTGATAGGAACTGGTACTGGGCAGGGGACCAGATGCTTTGGTTGAAAGGTGCCTTGAAATGACTTATGACCGCTTTGAACCCATCTTCTCAGGTAGGACGAGAACCCCCCAATCTCTGCTGTTTTATATGACATCTAATTGACATGTCAGGTACATTATTCATTGGAAAATGCATAAATAGCAATAACCTTAAACTGTATAATATAATAATAATAATATTTATCTGTATAGTTATTATTGGTCATAATATATCTTTGTTAATATTATTATTTGCATTACTGTTCATCAACATTATATAGTCCATTAATTTCTATGGAAACAATGTAACGTTTCATTTTTCATACACTGCTGCTTTAGCGGATGACTATGGGTCTGAACAGAAGGACTAGTGGCTAGCTTTTTTGGGGGGGGGAGGGGGGGTCCTTACTACAAAACTGGATTGTCCAAAGTGGATAACCGCTAATATTAAAGGGGTTGTCTCACTACAAGGATTGCTTTGCAATATATGTCCATTAACATTATCCTACCTATTCCTAGATATCCCCTCTTGTATGGTTGCATTAGTTACTCAGGTCGCCATAGCTACAGACCTGTTCAATCTCTCCTGATAGGCTGGCAGTGCTGGTCGCTACAGACCTGGCTTGTACTGCAGCCCAGTGGAAGCCAGAAAACACGCCCCTGAATTCAAAATGAAACCAAGAAAACAGGACTTAGTTAAGATGAATCAATGTAGTGAGACAACCCCTTTAAGCCAAAGAATTAATGGTCCAGCAACTTATAGATAGTATTGTCTTGATTAATTGAATAAAACTTGCAGCTTTATTAGGATTCCTTTAAAATCTCAAATTCCAAATCAAATTGGTGCGACGTTTACTACACGTAATTAAACCCCTAATATTAGTACATCTTTTAACAGGTGGGAGCAGTTTTGTACCCTGTTACTTATGTGCTAATCACTATTGTTCATAAAGTGATAGAAAGACAAAAAGCAGAGTACAGTATAAAAGGGGCTTTTAATGTGCTACAATCAGTGAATTTGCAAATTTGAGGTCCAGCCTTCTCTCCACACACTGCAGGGTTGCTTGGATTTTGCACGACCACCAATGGGAACCACCAGCGCGCCCTTACTGTCACCCACTCGTCCTTATGCAGTTGTGATTTCTACTATGTAGTGACCCTACATAGAGGAATATGTAGCCTACTACAATAAGAAATCCCGATACCACATGTACAACTGCTGCCGCCATTCATCATCAGCGTTGCCTCCTGAGCTGCATTGCCTCATATAACCTCTCTTACAACTGTATTTACATAACACAGTAACATCATATAGGCAATATGCAGGATTAGGTCTGACACCAAAAGGCATTCGTCTAAGATCTCCCAAGAAAAAAACAACATCGGCCAACTCACAACCAATAAATCTTTTTCATTTCACTGTTTTCTATCGCTTGATGTAGAACAGGTTATTGTTCAAAAGGTCCCAAAATAGAAGCAGTGTTTATCTTTCCCAAATACAACGTGACTTCTACAACTTGAACTTTTTACGGTTTTATCCGAGCTTCTTGGCTACCAGTAGTATAAATTGGGTTTACCAGCTTTCCTATCTCATTTCCAGATCGGTTTGTAATATACGGTCTTTCTTTTACTATCGGCTGGATAATAACCCCTAACATCTGGCTGCGGTGCTATAGAACTGCATGGGCTGAAACGCAGCGGTAAAGGTACGTGTGAATGCTCCCTTATGATTAGATCTTCTATAGAATCAATGTTTTAGATTAACGGCAGCAATGCAAACAACTTCATTTGTGCATGAAAGCCGATGCCCGCATCACATCACCAAATACAGGAGTGCCATAAAAAATGAATGAAAATCCTCTGCTCCTTAAAGGATCTGTATAATTTCAGAAGTTTAACATGTATCAACCTCATATTGTGACCATATCGCTGTTGTTTACCTTAGATTGAAAACAGTTACTTTATAACTGATGCTACAAATCCTCAAAGGACGTGAAATCCACATTGCATGCCCCGTAACCATAAGGATGTGCAGTATTTTGTAGTAAAACTATAACCGGTCAGTGACTGACCCACCGAGAGCGACACATGGAGATGAATTCAGCCGGCAGGAATTCATCTGATAAACACATTACATTAGATTCCATGCACCATGGTCAAGTAGTGAAGATATGCAAGCTTACCTTCCTCCAGCAGTAAGTTCTTCAGTCTCCCAGGCACACATGTGATCATGGAAATACAAGCTGCAGCTTTTTTATCTGTGTCTCTTATGCCACTCCAAAAAAAAAAACCCTGCAGATAATAAGTGAGATGAAACGGCACCCACTGCCCTGGTCCTGTGTGCACCCTGCTCCCTCTCAGGACACTTTAGTGCCAAAACTTTCAGAGAGAATTTGTGTCCAAAGCAGGAAGAGCACAGTCATTCTTGCAGGCTGGAGGGGAGTGTTTCTTGCTCCTTGCACTGAAGTATATAAGGCTGGAAAGTAACAAGCACAGGCTGGATTACAGCACCCTCCCCAGCTCCAGTGTGCACTATGCCTAGCAGTTTGCAGATGTCCACTGAGCACTGTCTCCTTGTAGAAGTTCCCTGGGCGCCCTTCTCAGCTCCTTATAGAAGTCTACTACTAGGCACCCTTGTACTCCACAGTGCACCTTCTCTTGTCCCTTGTAGAAGTCCACTGCACACCTTCTCCAGTCCTTGTAAAAGTCCTTCTGAACACCTTCCCCAGTCTCTTGAGGAAGTCCACTGAGGACCCTCCCCAATTCCTTGTAAAAGTCTTCCTAGCTCCTTGTAGAAGTCCACTGAGCGCCCTCCCTAGTTCATTGTACAAACCCTCTGAGAAACCTTCTTTGGCTCCTTGTAGAAGTCTTCTGAGCACCTTCCTTGCACTTCTAGGATGAGTTCTAGTGAGCTCCTTCTCTCTGGAGCTGACCCTGTTTCTTTTTTATATATAACTTGATCCCTGTTCCTTCCCCTCTGCCACATTCAAGGTAAAATTCCCAGCAGGAGGCGAAATACACTTTACTCGTACGCAAATTCTCATTTTTTCATTCTTAACTAGTGATGACGTGTCTTTCCACTCCCCTTCTGTAGATAATTTCATCCTGATAATAACACCCGGCCACTGGGCAAAATACCTGGGTGGATCTGCATGACACTTGCACTGCATTACTGCCTCCTTCTCTACATAGTCTGTTCATGAAGCGCTGCCTGCTGTCAGGTGTTGGGAAAATGATTTTTCGTATGCTTCCACACTGCATGGATAGGTTTCAGACTTTACGCAACCTATTATAGTCTCATTTTCACACTGCAGGAAAATCCGCAAAGAAGTGGACGTACGGCACCCATATTATATCCACGACATACGTATTTATGTAGCAGACACATTGTGGATTTTTTGCATCAATGGAAATAGTTGCTGTAGATTTTGCTGCTTTTATGTTGGATTCGAAAATCGGATCCAAAAACTCTGCAGCAATCGGATCCAAAATAGATCCAACACACAGCTGTGTGTTTGGATACGTGTTGGATGCAGCAGGATCGCACCCTATAGTTTAAACAGGGCTCCTGCTGCGTCTTTTGGACCAAGAATTGACATGTCAATTCTTGGGACGGATCCGAAAGATGCAATGAGACACGCATCAGCCATCACACGAGTGAACGCCGATACGTGTTTCACAGTAAAATCACACTGCACAATATTAGATACGTCTTTGGGTCTGACAGACAGATCCAAACACGTATCGAAAAGTGTATGTAAACACGGAGTAAACGCGGCGTGTGAACATACCCTAACAATGTGGCTCTGCAGCAAAATACACATCTGTGGATCTTAAATAAATATATATATATATATTGAAGCACAGATTTTGGATTTGAAAATCACAAAATCCACCGTAAAACCATCCCCATAGACCTCAATAGAAAATCCAAGTTGTAGCCCACACAGCACAGATTTTTTGACTTGGAACATATACGTTCTTACGCCGGATTTCACTTGGAAAAATGGGGAAAATGTACTATTCAATGTTGATGTAGTGGCGGAATCCAAAAACCGGGCCCAAAAAATGGGCCACAAAGTGAAAATACTGGTAAAATACCAGTCAACTACTGGTAGGACTATGATTTAGAATTCCTCCAGTATTTTGTCCTTGCCATGTGGATGCAGCCTAAGGCTATGTTCACACGGCGTAATTGGGGAGCGCATTTTGCCGCATATTTGCGCTTTAATACGGCCGAAATGCACGTCGCAATTACAGTAATTCGTAGCTCTCATAAAGAACTATGCATTACGCGTCGTCTCCCCCGGCGTACAATACGATCGTATTGTACACCAGGGGAGAGAAGTGACAGGTCACTTCTTTGTGGCGCTTACGCGCCACTGATAATAGAAGTGAATTAGCCCGGCCCACCCTGTCCTTGGAAGTACGCGCTGATCAACGCGTGCTTCTAAAACACATGGCGTACTGCGGCGGTATAGTACACCCCCCAATACTTGTGTGAACATACCTTAAATGGGTTTTGCCAAGAAGTGAGTTCCTCACCTAACAGGCTGATACTCCCCTCTTGAGTCTTGAAAAAAGGGACGTTGTGTTTCTGTGTTTAAAAAAACAAGTACCTCCTCTGTGATGTCATCGCTCCACCTCCCATGCACGTTCCTGATACTCAGTCTGTATTTGAGCAAACATTATTTGGCTAATCCACAGAGCAGAACAGTATTGTGCACAAGCTATATGCCTTTTATTTCTCCCTCTTATCTGCTCAGAAGAGAAGATAAGCTCAGCAGGCAGCCTTCTTTCAATCCTTCATGAACGAACAGCTGCAGGGAGAGAAGGAGGGCTGAGCAGGGAGCGTCTGCATGTTTAATCAGATAATTACATTACAACCAGTGGATTCTCTATACAAAAGACACAGAATCTTTCTCCCCAGTCCCTTCAAAGCTCATTCATGTTCCCTGCCATCAGATAAGAAGTGCAAACAACTCAAGCATGGCCAGATCAGCTCCTGTCAGCTCCTGGTCATGTCTAATGTAAACTGTCAGGAAACCAATGGCATGTAAGCAAGGCTGTAGCTCTCAGAGGTTTCACTTTTTTTGATGACATATATTTAGAAAAGTGATTGAATACCCATTTTGTAGGATCCCACGTCAACATTAGATCATGGCAAAACCCCTTTAAGGCTGGGTTCAGACAACTTATTTTGGCGTGCTTTTTGACAGCATAAAATTCACATTTTTTGTGACTATAAGTCAAAAAGCATGCATAAACAGTGACATTAAGGTCTTGTTGACTACAATTTGAATAAGCAAGCATCAAGCACACAGCTGCGTTTCTTGGGCACTTTGTGGTACATTACGCACTGACCAAAAATATGGAAGTGCATAACTATACTCAGTGTGTAAATGTACCAAAAAGTGCGTAGATTACAAGTAAGTCCCCTGTGCTGTAAAAACGCATGAAACGAAGCAGCGAAGTAAACAAAAGATACATAATATGAAGAAAACACACGTGAAAGCATGATTAGAAATGTGGCTTATTTCAGTGAAATAAGCTCTTTTTTCACTGCAAAAATATAAATTGTGTAAGCATAGCCTTAGGTTGAATGCACAGGAAAGTGGGGATTTAGTTGCAGATTTTGTTGCGGATTTTACCTTCTCCCATTAAGAATAATGAAGAAAATTCCACATCAAAATCCACTACAAAATCTGATTCGCCATGAATCTTTTGTACATTGACCCTTAGTGAATGCACATAGAAGGGATTTGCTGCACATAAAAATCTACAATAGATCGTGCAGATTTTGACAAGAATTTCACTTCATTCAATTCAATTGGCTAAATCTGCAGTAAATACACAATAGAAATTGACATTCTGCAGATTTAAAAAGAGACTTCTAAAATCTCATCTACATGGCTGGGACTGTAATCTACTTGTGGATTTTCCATGCACAAACCTGCATGGAAAATCTGCACCAAATTCACCGAGTGTGCGTTCACTCTTTGGGAATGTTCACACGGTGTATTGTGGAGCGTATAGTACGCTCCGCAATACGCCGGGTGTCTTGGAGCGACGCGCTGATCAGTGCATCTTTCCATAGCATGGGGGGGGGGCTGTCGGGCGCCGGCCCCATAGACATTCATTGTCAGTGGTATGCATTCGCTTCTATCAGTTGACATGTCACTTATCTCTCCGCACGTACAATACGATTGTATTATGTGTGCGGGGGGACGACGCGTAATGCATAGCTTTTTATGAGAGCTATAGATTACCGTAATTGTGGCGCGTATTTCGCCGCGTGTAACGAAATACGTGACAAAATAATTTTATCTGGGTATGCTGTTTTTATTCTGGATAACTTGATAACTGTCCTTTTATGTGATAATATATACTGTCGTATACATAGACACATACAATATAATGTATGATGATGATAATAATACAGATTGTGTTTGCAGCACCTAAAGCATCAATCAGTTATTATTTATACATTTAGAAATTGTAGAATAATTAGGAACCAGAGAGGGTAATATATTAAGTATTTTCATTGAAGTTTATTAATCTAGTTAACAAGATGGACATTTAAAGGGAACCTAGTAGTTTATGCTGCCATATCTGAGAGCAGGATGTGATGGAGGAATAGAAATTGAGCTCTGTGGTATATAGGGTTATAAGATAGAGGAGAGGAGCTGAGCTCTGTGTTATATAGGGTTATATGATAGAGGAGAGAAGCTGAGCTCTGTGATATCTAGGGTTATATGATAGAGGAGCTGAGCTCTGTGATATATAGGGTTATATTATAGATGAGAGAAGATGAGCTAGGGGAAATGTAGGGTTATTTGATTGAGGAGAGGAGCTGAACTCTGTGATATATAGGGTTATATGATAAAGGAGAGGAGCTGAGCTGTGTGATATATAGGGTTATATGATAGAGGAGAGGAGCTGAGCTCTGTGATATATAGGATTATATGATAGAGGAAGAGAAGCTGAGCTCTGATATATAGGGTTATATGATAGTGGGAGAGAAGCTGAGCTCTGTGATATATAGAGTTATATGATAGAGGAGGAGCTGAGCTCTGTGATATATAGGGTTATATGATAGAGGAGAGAATCTGAGCTCTGTGATATATAGGGTTATATGATTGTGAAGAGAAGTTGAGCTCTGTGATATATAGAGTTATGATAGAGGGAGAGAAGCTGAGCTCTGTGATATATTGGTTATATGATAGAGGAGAGAGCTGAGCTCTGTGATATATAGGGTTATATGATAGAGGAGAAAAGTGAGCTCTTTTGATATATAGGGTTATATGATAGAGGGAGAGAAGCTGAGCTCTGTGATATATAGGATTATATGATAGAGGAAGAGAAGCTGAGCTCTGATATATAGTGTTATATGATAGAGGAGAGAAGTTGAGCTCTGTGATATATAGGGTTATATGATAGAGGAGAGGAGCTGAGCTCTGTGATATATAGGGTTATATGATAGAGGAGAGAATCTGAGCTCTGTGATATATAGGGTTATATGATAGAGGGAGAGAAGCTGAGCTCTGTGATATAGGGTTATATGATAGAGGGAGAGAAGCTGAGCTCTGTGATATATAGGATTATATGATAGAGGAAGAGAAGCTGAGCTCTGATATATAGTGTTATGTGATAGAGGGAGAGAAGTTGAGCTCTGTGATATATAGGGTTATATGATAGAGGGAGAGAAGCTGAGCTCTGTGTTATATAGGGTTATATGATAGAGGGAGAGAAGCTGAGCTCTGTGATATATAGGGTTATATGATAGAGGAGAGGAGCTGAGCTCTGTGATATATAGGGTTATATGATAGAGGAAAGGAGCTGAGCTCTGTGATATATAGGGTTATATGATAGAGGGAGAGAAGCTGAGCTCTGTGAGGGAGAGGAGCTGAGCTCTGAGATATATAGGGTTATATGATAGAGGAGAGAAGCTTTAGCTCTGTGATATATAGGGTTATATGATAAGAGGGAGAGAGCTGAGCTCTGTGATATATAGGGTTATATATAGAGGGAGAGAAGCTGAGCTCTGTGTTATATAGGGTTATATGATAGAGGGAGAAGCTGAGCTCTGTGATATATAGGGTTATATGATAGAGGGAGAGAAGCTGAGCTCTGTGTTATATAGGGTTATATGATAGAGGGAGAGAAGCTGAGGCTCTGTGATATATAGGGTTATATGATAGAGGGAGAGAAGGAGCTCTGTGATATATAGGGTTTTATGATAGAGGGAGAGAAGCTGAGCCTGTGATATATAGGGTTATATGATGGAGGAGAGGAGCTGAGCTGTTTGATATATAGGGTTATATGATAGAGGGATAGAAGCAGAGCACTGTGATATGTAGGGTTATAGGATAGAGGAAGGGAGTCTGAGCTCTGTGATATATATGTTTATATTATAGAGGGAGAGAAGCTGAGCTCTGTGATATTTAGGGTTATATGTTAGCGGGAGAGGAGCTGAGCTCTGTGATATATAGGGTTATATGATGGAGGAGAGGAGCTGAGTTATCATACATACAGAACACACAAGTTTTCAGCACCCAAGGGTTTTACTTAAGGTTTGTATATGGATCCTCAAGTGTTTTAAATGTAAAGAATTTTATCAATCATCCAATTCTAGAATCAATGAATTTGAAACCTTTTCTGTCAATATACGCACAATATACGTTGCTGTTTTCATACCACAGCTCGCGTCTGCTGACAGAATGAGGATTTTTCCGCAGCTGCCCCGTTACTGGATTTCTTCCTGCTTGTAAAAGAGAGGATTCCTATAACTGGAGTACATCAGGAATTGCTGGATTTTTCCTACTATATTATTATCCCCTATTATATCAGTAGTTTTACTGTTGACCTTTCAATACAATTTTGTAGCAAGTGTGTTTTGTGAAGCAGCTTTCAATGCAGTGAAGCATTCTGGGTAATGACATAGGACTGACCTATACATAGTATATACAAAGTAAATTGTTCCTTAATCCCTTTGTTTTGCTAAAAAAAAATAACATCTCCCAAATAGGTTATATTAATGAAGCCGGGCAGGCGTTAATGGTGGCGAGTATTAAAAAAGACATCAAATCCGCTTTCTGTAGAGTTGTTCAGGTCACTGAGCGTGCTAAGAAAGTAAAGTGGAGCTCTACCCCTCCTCCAAAAACTACTCTATACAACTGGTTAAAAGGGTTTTCCTGTGTTTCCTACAGATGGGGAGAGGTCTCGTGGGGGGTGGGGTGGGATCTGGAGACTGAGGGTTCCCTGATCCCCGTTATGCCAGGCAAGATGGCTGTCCGCAGTCAGAGTCAAGTACATGGAAGTTATGGACTCTCTCCAGCTTGCATGTGTCTGCTCTCTATTCTGTCTGTGGCTGAAAGAGGCTGTTTTGCCTGTTGGAATTGTGGTTATCAGACATCCACATTACTAATAGGTAGAACCCATTTTTATCAGATGTTTAACCCTTTAACTACCGCCCACCGACTTTTGGCGTCGGGAGTTGCAGGTTGTTCGTCTTTTGACGTCGCTGCAGATGTCAGGGTTTGTGGCGCCTGGCACCGCAGCTGCGCCGAGAACAGAGTTGTACTTCACAGCCCTGTTTCCAGCGCAGTCTCTGCAAACGCCAGTGAGCGGGGCAAAGCTCTGCTCCCCAGCACTTAACCTTTTGATTGCCATGGTCCGTGACTGCAACACAATCAAAGCGCTTTCCCCTGCTCTGTCGGGTGATTAGGACTCCCAGTGACCCGATAGAGCCCGGGGAACAGCTGCAGAGTCAGCCCTGGGGACCTAGAGTAGCCCCAAGGCTGTCTGTGTAAAAAGCCAGTGATCAGGGCAGACTGTGTCAAACTGAGACAGATTATAATGTATTAGCATATATGAATATGCTAGTATATAAATTGAAAAAAAAAAAGTAAAACAGTTCTCCCTTCATGGGATTAAAAAAAAAGTAAAAAAAGTCTAGAAAAAACAAAACAAATAATGAAATAAAAATATTTAATAAAAAATAATTGTGCATATATCACACACACACACACACACACACACACACACACACACACACACACACACACACACACACACACACACACACACAAAGAAAGCAACCTACACATATTAGGTATCCACACGACCGTAATAACCTGTAGAATTAACGTGACAAGTTATTAAGTGTGACATGTGAATGGTGAAAAAAAAAAGTAAAAAAATGTGAAAAAAAAAGTCTGCAATAATTTACAAGTGAACTTAAACTGTTCCCCCAAAAAGTGCAACTTGTCCCGAATAAAACGAGGCCTCATACAACTGCGTAATTGAAAAAATAAAAAAGTTACAACTGTTGAAACGCAAGGAGGCAAAAACTAAAGGGGTTAACGGGATATTCCCATCGCATTGATGAGCCTTAAAGACTTGCGCAATACATTGCTGTTCTGTTTTTGTGTCCTATCATAGTTAGAGCAGTTCTTATCTCCTTCTTGTGTACACAAGCTTCCCTAGGTTATGGACCACCTCTTTCTGCTCTAGAAGCCCTGTCCAGGGTGGTGAGATCACTCCCAGCTGTGTCTTATGAACAACATAGGAGCTTATTTATGTTTCTTACTGACCAATTTAAAGCTCCATAGCCTTGTCTCCTGCTGTTTAATCCCTTCCATCACCAATGTACCTCTAACAGGCTTAGCTAGGAATAGAGCTGAAATTTCAGTTACTGCTATAGACCCACCCACAGCCTGAAAAGGAAGTGGGAGCCTGAAGCTGTAGAACCGCCCATAGCCTGAGCAGGAAGTGGGAGCCTAAAGCTGTAGAACCACCCACATTCTGAACAAGAAGTGGAAGTCTGAAGCTGTAGAACCACCCACATTCTGAACAAGCAGTGGGAGTATGAAGCTATATAACCACCCACAGCCTGAACAGGAAGTGTGAGCCTGAAGAATCTGTAGAACCTCCTACAGCTTGAACAGGAAGTGAGAGCCTGAAGCTGTAGAACCACCCACAGCCTGAACTGGATGTGGGAGCCTGAAGCTGTAGACAGAGCCGTCTTTACAGCATTATGGGCCCCTGGGCATAGCAGTGCAGTGGGCCCTACCCAAATACATAAAATTAAATCAGGCCATAACGCTAGCCACGGCACACATGAAGCCATGCTTTTAACCACCCCAAGCACACCTATATCATCACGCCACCTACATCGTGACACCCCGCTTTCATCTTGTAGGAAGCCTGCAGTCTACAAGACTAAATGACAAAGCAGGGAGGCGATGGCTTCCTGATCCACCATGGTTTCTGTTTGTGCATCCTAACATCACACAAACAGTTAAATCATCAGCCCCAACACAGAGATCCAGAGCATGCTCTCTGGATTCCTGGGACATACATTTACCACATGGGGCCCCTAGGCTTGTGGGGCCTCTGGACAACTGCCTAGTGTGCACAATGGATAAAATGGCCCTTGCCTGTAGTGTGGTCACTGACCGTGCATATAAGAGAGCAGTGGAGATCCCTTCCACCCTCCATAGCCCATGACCCTGCACCCCGGATGACTGCAATGCTATGGATATTGGATAAGTGTATCATGTAGGGGCTTAAATACAAGGAACATTTATTACAAAGTGATTAAAACCAGGGAAATCCTGTAGTGTGAACAGTACATAGATGAGAGAAAAGGAGATCCCTTCCACCCTCCATAGCCCATGCTCCGGCACCCCTGGATAGATGCAATGCTGTGGTTATTGTATTGGCGCGGGCTGATAGCCAGGTAACAGCCTGTGGTGTGGACAGTACATATATGAGAGCAGTGGAGATCCCCCTCCATAGCCCATGCTACTGCACCCCTGCACGTATGCCTTGGCTAGTGTATAGGTGCATCATTTAGGTGTAGGCTTATAGCCAGGTACAGCCTGTGGTGTGGACAGTGATCTTTTCCCTTCACCCCTCCTGCACCCCTGCATGAATGCAGTGCTGTGGCTATTGTATAGGTGCAGGCTGATGGCCAGGTACAGCCTGTGGTGTGGACAGTGCATATATGAAAGCAGTGGAGATCACTTCCACGGTCCTCCACAGCAGATAGGAAGCATCTCCAGTGTATACCAACACCCCACACCTCCCTTAATCACTCACTGGTCCTGAAGTAGCAGGGCAGTCTGCAGCTCCGACCTGCCGATGGTGTCAGGGTAGAGAGAGGAGGGACAGCGTTGCTCCTCTCTCCCCAGCACTGTTCTTCTGCTCTTCAGCGGTGCGCACTGCTGGGGATGGGGAGGGGCAGGGCTGTAGTGCAGGAGCTTAGAGCATCGTCTGGCCCCTGCTTTACACCTCTGCTCCGCTGCCTGCGCTGTGAAGAGAAAAGCGCAGGCAGGACACAGCAATAGCAGGGGCCGCATCAGGCATCACTGTAGCCTGGCCCCTGCTCTGACTGCCGCGCCGTCCTGTCTGCTCTATAACGTGCAGGCACAGCGCAGCAGACCAATGAACATATATTCACTGCTACTAGGCAGGGTAGACAGCGGCCCGAGGGGCCCCCTGAACTCACGGGGCCCCCGGGCAAACGCCTACCTAGCCCAATGGAATAGACGGCCCTGGCTGTAGAATCACCCACAGCCTGATCAGGAAGTGGGAGTATGACGCTGTAGAACCACCCACATCCTGAACAAGAAGTGGGAGGCTGAAGCTGTAGAACAGCCAAAAGCTCGAACAGGAAGTGGGAGCATGGAGCTGGTGAACAATTTATATTCTATTGAGCATCACATTTTTCCTGACGCATTTCGGTCACACAAGGTGTCCTTACTCATAGCTCTTGTGTGACCAAAATGCGTCAGCAGAATGTGATGCTCAATAGAATATAAATTGGGACCGTGTTTATGTGAATACCTTTTTTATTGAGATTTGAATAAAGAAGGACGTTTTATTGGATTTACGACACGACTGATTCCTGAGTTGCAGGCTGGCATCCTGCATATTTCTGTTTCATTGCTGTTGGTCATGGAGTCTCGCCTGCTGCTGTGCCGTCTTCGTGTTCTCAGGTGAGCTGATCACAGCCATCAGTGGCAATTATTTGCTATCCCCAAGGTATTTTGGTGTCCTATTCAAATAAGACATTTGGATCCCCCATGGAAAATTCAGCCAGCTCCATACCTCATTGCGCCCCCTTCCTGTCTGCATGAGGTGGCACCCTAGGTGGTTGCCTACTTCTGCCCATCCAGGTACTATTACCGGCAGGTAATAGTAGCATTTCTTATATGAGCACTATGTTAGGGAGTTGTTATTTAAAGGGGGTGTATTGCTTCATCAGTTCATGTATTCAGGACCGGACTGGGATTCAAAAGCATCCCTGGCACACAGGTCCCACCAGCCTACATAGGCGGACGGGCAGCCCCCGTAGGCGGGTGGGCATGCACCAACGGAGTTACATAGGCAGACAGGCACCAAGGGAGGTATGTAGGCGGGCGGGCACCAAGGGAGGTGCGTAGGCGGGTGGGCACCAAGGAAGGTATGTAGGCGGGTGGGCATCAAGGGAGGTATGTAGGCGGGTGGGCACCATGGGAGGTACGTAGGCAGGTGTGCACCAAGAGAGGTATGTAGGCGGGCGGGCACCAAGGGAGGTACATAGGAGAACAAGGCCCAAGAGAGGTAGGTAGCTATGTATCTACTTCCCTTGGCATTGCCTTCCTACTACCAGGCTGGCAAGTGGCAAGACCCCAAGTAGTGAAGCTACAAGCTACTTACTATTAGGGCATGTCCCCAATGCACGGGTTTTCGGCCGGTCTTTCAGCCGGTTTGCGGTTTTTCAGGCGGTCTGAAAAACCGGCCGAAAATGAGCACAATTGTGCTCTATGGAAAACCCATGCAGCAGTCCCCACAGTCCCCACTGCACGGGTTTTCCGCCCGCGGGCCGCTCAAGATACATTGAGCATGTTCATTCTTCCGTCCGGTTTCCGCACAGAATATGAACACCTCAATGGGCGGGGGGAGGGCTGTTCTCCGCTCATCGCGGAGAAGGAGCCGTCTCCCCCCCCCCCACCACGCGGTCAGCACATCAACCAGCCTGACCGGCCAGCACACACTCCAGTAGCTACGGCCGCTGCGGAGCATCCCGGCTCACTGCGGCCCTCAGTTGTGGCCTCTGTAGTGGCCGCAGGCGCAGCCCGCCTCTAGACGAGCTGGTGGCTGCGGCTGCTGGTGACTGCGTGCGGTGCATCCCGGCTCAGTTGCGGCCTATCTTCTCTAGTGGCCGCAGGCGCAGCCCTCCTCGTGAATTTTTTGTTAGTTGCTGGCCACTGCAGAGCATCCCAGCTCAGCTGTGGTCGCGGCGGCTGGCGGCCCTCTGCAGTGGCCGCAGCCGGTATCAAATAAGTGCCAGCCCGTGGCGTCACACTGCCTTAGTGGCCCATCGCGGCGGCTGCTTCCCTCCGCGGCGGCGCTCCTATAAGGTGAGCAGTGCCAGTAGGTGCGTTTGGGCGGCCTGTCGGAATCTGCCCGGTCGGGCAGGTTCTCAGTCCGGGCCTGCATGTATTTCAATTCAATCTCAGTTTCTCAGCTCTTTAAATCCAGGGGTGGTGCGTCCCCTCCCAGCTGGGGGTTTCATAACCGAAGGGGGATGACATCATCCCGCCCTTCACTGTTCATGCTCGCTCCCGAGTCAGTGTTCTGTCCCCCCCCCTCTCTGTCTGAGTCCACATGTCACTGAGTTGATTCTCTCCCTATGCAGTCTTATTTTGTAAGAGCTGTTTGTTTACATACCACAGGCCTGCATTCAGTCTAGACAGTCTTCTATGAACTCAGAGCACTGATCTCTTCTCCTCTCACAGCTGGAGTTCTATGAACTCATCCAGAGCAGCACAGATCTCTCTCCCTTCTATGGTTACACGCAGCAGCATTAAGCACCGAGGCACAATTCTGCTGTTTTCTGATTGTAGAAGCAGCTGCAGTGTTACTGTGGAGCTGCTGGCTGTGCAGAGTGAAAATGTTGCCGGCCCCTTATTCTGAGTGAGAGAGGCAGGAATGCGCGCTCCCGTGAATACGACTGGGGGCCGAGCAGCATGTAAATTAGTAGAGCCGTCAGCCAATGAAATGAAAGGAGATGGAATCCGACAGACACTGGGGAACTGTGTTTACACAAAACGAAGATAAGGGAGACTGTGAAAACAAGACAGGTTTGCAAATGACATCCAATTGCAAAGTTTTTGTTTTCACTGTCCCCTTATTCTGGAGACCATGTAATGTAATGATACAACCCCTTTAAGCTGATACCCCCCGCCCTTTAAAAGAAAACAAAAGAAAAAGCAGTCCCTCCAGCAGGTGGCGCTTTGTGTTAAGATTTTCTGTCATTCCCAATAACCACAGCTGAGCTGTTTTACAACGTGCGTCTGCAGGTCTGTTAACAGATTACAGGCCGCCGTAAACAGATCCAGAGGGCAAGCGCAAGGAATCCAAAATTTCCTGCAGATCATTATCAGATTGTATCTGTCCCTCCAGCAAAAAGGAACTATTTATGCTAATCCCTAATAAATTCTGTAGTATTCAAAGTGTTTCCGAAGGGAGAGCTCAATTTTGATCATGTCCAACTGTGGTGTTTAAAGGAATTGTCTGAGTATAGAAATCAAGTATCCTATTAAGCAGTTAATAAAAGGGAGTAACCCATTAAGACAGGGCCGTCTTCACAGCATTATGGGCCCATGGGCAAAGCAGTGCATTGGACCCTGCCCCAACACATGAATTCACAGAAGGCCATGCCTCTAACCACGCCCAAATAGGACACCACATCAGGCCACGCCTCTAACCGCTCCAAATAGACACTGCAGCAGGCCACGCCTCTAACCACGCCCAAATAGGACACCACCTCAGGCCACGCCTCTAACCACATCACACTACATCAGGCCACACCTCTGACCACACCCAAATAGGATACTACATCAGGCCATGCCCCTAACCATTCCAAATAGGATATTACATCAGGCCACGCCTCTAACCATGGCCAAACAGAACAGCACATCAGGCCACGCCTCTAACCAAGCCCAAAAAGGACAGCACATCAGGCCACGCCTCTAACCACACCCAAAAGGAAACTACATCAGGACACACCACTAACCACACCCAAATAGGATACTACATCAGGCCACGTCCCTAACTATTCCAAATAGGATACTACATCAGACCACGCCCCTAACCATTCCAAATAGGATACTACATCAGACCACGCCCCTAACCATTCCAAATAGGATACTACATCAGACTACGCCCCTAACCATTCCAAATAGGATACTACATCAGACCACGCCCCTAACCATGGCCAAATAGAACAGCACATCAGGCCACGCCTCTAACCAAGCCCAAATAGGACAGCACATCAGGACACGCCTCTAACCACACCCGAATAGAACACTACATCAAGCCACGCCTCTAACCACTCCAAATAGGATACTACATCAGGCCACGCCTATAACAACGGCCAAATAGGACAGCACATCAGGTCACGCCTCAAACCACGTCCAAATAGGACAGCACATCAGGCCACGCCTCTAACCACATCCAAATAGGATACTACATCAGGCCACGCCTCTAACCAGACCCAAATAGGATACTACATCAGGCCACGCCTCTAACCGCTCCAAATAGGATACTACATCAGGCCACGCCTCTAACCACGCCCAAATAGGATACTACAACAGGCCAACCCTATAACCAACCCCAAAAAGGACAGCACATAAGGCCACGCCAATAACCACGCACAAATAGGACATCACAGCAGGCCACGCCTCTAACCACGCCCAAATAGGACAGCATATCAGGCCTCGCCTCTAACCACGCCCAAATAGGACATCACATCAGGTCACGCCTCTAACCACGTCCAAATAGGACAGCACATTAGGCCACGTCTCTAACCACACCAAAATAGGACATCACATCAGGTCACGCCTCTAACCACGTCCAAATAGGACAGCACATCAGGCCACGCCTCTAACCACACCCAAATAGGATACTACATCAGGCCACGCCTCTAACCACACCCAAATAGACATCACATCAGGCCACGCCCCTAACCATTCCAAATAGGATACTACATCAGGCCACGCCCCTAACCACGTCCAAATAGGATACTACTTCAGGCCACGCCTCTAACCACGCACAAATAGGATACTACATCAGGCCACACCTCTAACCACAGCCAAATATACATCACATCAGACCACGTCTCTAACCACACCCAAATAGACACCACATTCGGCCACCCATCTGACCACTCAAAATAGGGCAGCACACCAGGCCACGCCTCTAACCAAGCCTATATAGACTCTGCATCAGGCCACACCTCTAACCACCCTCAAACACACCCAATCATGCCCACTTTTCTCCTGCAAATTTTCTCATATAATAGAAATGCCCTTTGAAATCATTTATATATTCAGCGCTTATATGTTTTTTGCGTCTAGAGAGCTGCTGGTTCGGTTCTATGTGTTTGCAAAGCATTAGAGCTACTGCGTCTATAAAGATTTATATAAAAATATATTTTACATATATAGATACAAATAGCTTTAAGCTATTTTCTATGTATGATACCTTTACATGATAGTTATACAGTTACCAAATAACAACTCTATACAAGGAACAAATACTATCACCATACTTCCAACCACCTGGGGCCTCTATGCTCATGGGGCCCCCAGTCAACTGCCTAGTGTGCCCAATGGAAAAGACAGCCCTGCATCAAGGATCTTCACCTACTAGCAGGTGAGGAAGCGGCTATAGAGACGGGCCCTTGATCTGGAGGACAGAACACCCACTGATTTCAATGAGAATGCTGCAATCCATGAATTCTCCTGTGGTGGTGCTGCAGTGAAATTGAACACTTGCTGTTGGGCTCAGACCTGATTTGATCGCTGGGGATCGCAACCCTAAACAATGCAGTGCAATCTGCTTATATTTAGGGGGGAAGGGTTCCTTCTAGCAAGTAGAGACTGTCCTTTAGAATTGTTTTAGCCAACGTGTTTTTGCAAAAACTGCGGTTCCCAGATTTTGGCTTTCATTTTGTTTGTTTGTTTTTTAAAAAATTGCACTTTTTGTGAGTGTTTTGGGGTAGCAGTTTCTTCTCCAAACACACCACACTGTAGGTATAGTGTTTTTTCAAGCTTCATTGTTTTTTTTTTTCCTACATCAAAAAATTCATGTGCGTCGCATTTTTGATGCATCTTATGTGACATTTTTACACGTTCCAAATCATGTGATGGATGACATAATTTGTGAGTTGAAAAATGCAGAAGATAAAACAAAAACAGTGCCTGTACTAACTAAAACTTATCGATGTATGAACAATCTGTCACATGTTTTGTCACTTCTGTCTTTACATTATTTATTTGTTGGCTCAGTTTATGGTAATGATTGCACCAAACTTTTGCTGCATTTTTTGCTGCATAGTGTTGCATGTTAAGCCACACCCTTCCAGTGAAGCCACACCCCTTTTCCATGAAACCACACCCCATTTCAATTAAACCATACCTCCTTTGTTAGATGTGCTGGAAAGTATCTGGAAAATGTGGTAAAACATGTACGCTAGGCTATCTTGTGCATCATCTTTAGAAGAGGCTTCCTTGTGGGACGACAGCCATGCAGACCAATTTGATGCAGTTTGCTGCGTATGGTCTGAGCACTGACAAGCTGAACCCACACCCTTTTAACCTCTGCAGAAATCCTGGCAGCACCCATATACGTCAAATACGTCTATTTTAAAAGACAATCTCTGGATATAGCGCTGAGCATATGCTCTCAACTTCTTTTGTTGACCATGGCGAGGCCTGTTCTGAGTGGAAACTGTTTTGTTAAACCACTATATGGTCTTGGCCACCGCGCTGCAGCTCAGTTTCAGGGATGTTGGCAATCTTCTTATAGCCTATGCCAACTTTATGTAGAGCAACAATTCTTTTTTTCAGATTCTTTGAGCGTCCTTTGTCATAAGGGGCCATGTTGAGCTTCCAGTGACCAAAATAAGAGAGTGTGAGAGTGATGACACCGAATTTAACACACCTGCTTCCCATTCACCCCTGAGATGATGTAATACTAATGAATCACATGACATCATGGAGGGAAAATTGCAGATTGGGCACAATTTGTCCATTTTCCCTTAGGTGTATACTCACTTTTGTTCCCAGCGGTTTAGACGTTGATGACTGTACGTTGAGTTATTTTGAGGACACACCAAATTTACACTGTTATTCAAGCTGTACACTGACTACTTTACATTGTGTCAAAATTTCATATCTTCAGTGTTGTCCCATGAAAAGATATTATACAGTATTTACATAAATGTGAGGGGTGTAGTCCCTTTTGTGAGATACTCTATGCTATCGATACACCATTAAAGTGCAAGGTGGGAATATCCCTTTAAATTGAGACTCTGAAGTTACATTTCCACTTTAAAGGGAATGTTGAGATGGACAACCTCTTAAAACCAAAATTATACCTAGCAATTTTTTGTTCCTTCTACCTGGGTGCCGGCCGTTAGGACTACAGTTAACACTTTTCAACATCGTTTCCTGGACAGCAGATTCACCATTCTGGAGCAGCTGAGAACGGCAACAAGTTGACAGATGAGGGCACAGATTACAACTCCAATTACAGGGACAAGAGTGTCCTCGTCGGGACTGGCCGATTTATTTTTGTTGCTACTTGATGAGCAGCAAGAGGATGACCCGCAAGAGGTCAAGTAAAGCTGACAGCAGCCTCTGTTCTTGGACACGGAACAGTCATTGCAGCACATGGTGCTTCATCACTGTCACTGACGGCATATGGCTTTACCATCAGCTGTACATTACAAGGTGCCAAAATCTCTCCTTGACTTCCATATGGACTTCATCTACCCCCTACTGTCGAGTGCAATTATCTCTTCAAGCCATTCACTTTCCTCTACAAGATGAGACAAGATTTCCGGTCCTTCAACCACTCGTAACCATGCAGATTTGTAGGATGTCCCTGTATGAAAATAAGTCCTGGCTCACATCACATTAAGTTAAAATTACTGCACTATTTTTTCTGTTCAATTGACGGACACCATGGTGGAAACTAAAGTGTCAGACTGGGGGGCATGTGGCCCACCAGTGGAGCTGATTTTTGGGACCCACCAGTGGAGCTGATTTTTGGGGTCCCACCAGTGGAGCTGATTCTTGGGGCCCACCAGTGGAGTTGATTCTTGGGACCACCAGTGGAGCTGATTCTTGGGACCCACCAGTGGAGTTGATTCCTGGCTCCCACCAGTGGAGATGATTCTTGGGCCCCACCAGCGGAGTTTATTCTTGGGACCCACCATTGGAGTAAATTCTTGGAGCCCACCAGTGGAGTTCAGTCTTGGGGCCCACCAGTGGAGTTGATTCTTGGGGCCCACTAGTGGGGTTGATTCTTGGGGCCCACTAGTGGAAATGATTTTGGGGCTCCACCAGTGGGAATTATGATTTATTGGGCCCCACCAGTGGAGCTAATTCTTGGGACCCACCAATGAAGTAAATTATTGGGGCTGATTCTTGGGGTCCACCAATGGAGTTGGTTCTTGGGACCTTTCCAGTGGAGTTGATTCTTGGGGCCCACCAGTGGAGTTGATTCTTGGGGTCCACCACTGGAGATGATTCTCAGGGCCCACCAGTGGAGAAGATTCTTGGGGTCCACCAGTGGAGATGATTCTCAGGGCCCACCAGTGGAGATGATTCTTGGGGCCCAAGAGTGGAGATAATTCTTGGGGCCCACCAGTGGAGATGATTCTTGGGGCCCACCAGTGGAGTTGATTCTTGGAGCCCACTAGTGGAGTTGATTCTTGGGGTCCACCAGTGGAAATAATTCTTGGGACCCACCAGTGGAGCTGATTCTTGGGACCCACCAATGGAGTAAATTCTTGGGGTCCACCAGTGGAGTTGGTTCTTGGGGTCCACCAGTGTATTTGGTTCTTGGAGCCCACCAGTGAAGATGATTTTTGGGGTCCACCAGTGGAGCTGATTCTGGAGACCACCAGTGGAGTAAATTCTTGGGGCCAACCAGTTGAGTAATTTCTTGGGGCCCACCAGTGGTGATGATTCCCCCCCCCCCCCCTCAGTCATGATGATTCTTTCCAGAAAAGTTATGGAAAATAATAGAGCAGGAAGCGCTACTTTTTCAGATAAAACGTCTGACACTATGAGGGAAACCCATCATACTCCAAATAGTCAGTTGGATCCACCATGTAATGTACTTCCATTATTCATGTATTTTTTTTTTTCGTTCCTACGATGGAAAAGAAAAAAAGGAAATAACAACACAAGTAAGTTGAAATTAACTTTAATAACTTCCTGGAGAAAAAAAGGGGCCCACTATGCTCTATTAGTAAGCAGGAAGTTGGGCATTTTTATTTAGTGGGGGCAGAATATGAGTTATTACTGTTTTAAGATGATTTATTAATAATACGGTAATACTTTATTTCTGCCACCAAACAGTCATAGCAATCCACTGTTTGCCCCCAAATAATAAAGCTGCCTTATTATGGCATATGTGTTTGTATCTATATCTGAATAACACAGATCACTAAAAATAGCCATTAGATTTGTCCATGTGTCTAAGTTGTAGAGTTGGCCTCTGGCGAGACGTTTACTTCCTTCTCCTGTAGTTTGGCTGTTCGCGAACATAATGCACAATGGTTTTCCGGAGATTAAAATTATGAATAGAATTTCAATATAACAGTAAGTGTATAGGGACCCCATTAGGTAGATAAGTATATAGGGCAAACCATTTAATATAAAAAGTAATACTTGCCTCTCCTCATACCCCTGTCAAACAGCTCTTTTCTAGGGATTGCGCCCAGAGCAGGTGGCATGACATTATCATGCCACCTGCTTCGGGACGCTGTTCCCGTTATCCATAGTAGTAGTCGGCGGGGCAGGGAGCACATGGTTCTTTGCCCCGCCATAGTCTTCAACTGTATCTGCGTCCGCAGGACCGCGGGACTAGATGCAGTGGTCTAGAACTTGGTAGCCCACCAAGAATCTGCCCAACCGGTTTGGGCCTGGGCACAAAAATGGGCACTATTACTATGCAGGGCATTAGGAGGAGCACTATTACTGTGTGGGCCTGAAAAAAGGCACTGTTATACATGATAATAATAGAATATATGATATATTATTATAACTGACCTTGGGTGGAAGTGAAAGAAATGACATGTATGAAGGTAAAGGAAACAGGGAGTAACAGTTGGCTCTAGGGGTTTTCCCATCTCAGATGACAGAGGTGGGAGGTGGGATCCGCTCCCACTTTAAGAACGGTCCCCCAAAAAGTCTTCCTGCAGAACAGAAAGATGGTTATGTAGGCGCAGCTCTCTCAATTCTGTTTTATGGGAGTTCCAAGTTCTAAGCACACTCGCCCGGCTGTGCTCAGAAATCCTATAGAACAGAACGGAGAAAGCCGCGCTTGCGCAACCTCCTCTCTGTTCTGCAGGGAGACTTTTGGGTGAACGTTCTCAGGATAGGTGCAGGTCTCAGAGGTGGGACCTAAAGCTATCACTCATTTATGGCATATCTTATCAAAGTACTATAAATGTCAAAGATGGGGAAAAAGAGGAAAGCATTAGTTTTTGTATAATAACCCCAGGGTGAGAACATTTTGGAGAAATTTTCTTGCTCATCCAGCATTTTATGTTGAGTATATGCCAGTCAGGGTAACACTCTACAATAGTTGGCGATTACCATTGTCAGGTTATAGATTGCTTTGTAGCCTGAAAAAAGGGGGCAATTAACTTGCCAGGGGTTTCTGGTTCCAAAGTAACCCTGTAATGGGGCCCCCATTTACCATGTGTCATCTCATGTGGCTGAAAGGACTATAATTCCCTGAGGCAACAGGGCCTATGAGTGACTGGACATCTCCTCAATCCTCAATATCTTCGTTGAAGGTTCTGTTTGGGGTCTCCAATGCAGATCCCTTAAAAAATTCTGGGAAAAACAGCGCAGCATGCAGCATTATTTTTTCCTCTAAATTTTGGCCGTCAGGATGGAGACCCAACAGATCCCATTATAGTCAATGGGGTCCGATAAGTGTCATTGGTGTCCATCATTTCATGGACTTGACACTGCATCTACAATAGAGCAGACATGAAACAAGCCTGAATAAGGTTTTTTTAAATGGAGAAAAGTGCCTTAAAAATATTAGCTGCTTGCTAGATATTAGACGCCTGCTGAATAATGACAAGCTATATCAACAGATGAGTTTGAAGTCATGGGTGTAGCGGGTGCCCCCACTTCTCGGCCCGCGGGCCGCGGGCGCAAACGTGGCCGCACCCCCCGGGCGCCTGCCGGGGTCGGGTGCCGCCGCTGGCCGCGAGGCGAGTCGGGGTCCGCTCCTGCCGGGGACTCACCTGGCCTCGTTCCTGTCCCGTCCGCATCCTCTGCCGGCCAAGGCGCACGTGCCCGCCCCATAGCGCGCGCGTACTTGTAAATTTAAAGGGCCAGCATCCCGGTCATAGGCTAATTGCCGGGCGCTTCCCCTATGTAAGGTTTTGCTTCGCAATCATTCCTTGCTGGATCTATTTTGCCTCGAGCCTTAGAAAAAGCATTCCTTAAGTGTATTCTCGCCTTACCGTGTACCAGACCCTTGCTACATTTCTTGACTCCGAACCTCTGCCGCTTGTCCTGACCTTCCTAACTGTCCACAACCACGAACCATTGCCGCCTGCCCTGACCTTACTGCCTGCCCACGACTACGATTCTTGGATCACGATTCGGTACCTATCTGCACCTCGGCCGCCACCGCAAGCAAGTCACGTCAGGGGTAACGGCCTGGTAGCCTCATGCCGCAGCAAGTCCATCCCGCTTTGCGGCGGGCTCTGGTGAATACCGGGGGCTACTTAGACTCCGCTCCCTGGCGTGGCTTAACTATCATTGCTTGCGGTGGTCCAGAGTATCCACTACCCAGCCGTTACAGTTAGATCCAGCCATGGATCCCGCCAAGGTGCCCCTGCCAGGCCTCGCGGATCTCACGACCATTGTCGCCCAACAGTCGAAGCAGATCGCGCAACAAGCACAGCAACTGGGTCAGCTGTCCGCCATGATGCGCCAACTCCTGGCTTCCCAGCAGCAGCAATCTGCCTCTTCGCCGGTGATTTCTACACCCCCGGCCGTCCCGCTGGCTACCGTGGGCCCGAAGCTTCGCCTTCCACTACCTTCCAAGTTCGACGGGGACTCGAAGCTCTGCAGAGGATTCATTACGCAGTGCTCCATGCACGTGGAGCTGATGGCCGACCAGTTTCCCACTGAAAGGTCGAAGGTGGCATTCGTGGTGAGTCTGCTATCTGGAAAGGCCCTGGCCTGGGCGACCGGAATGACCCTGTGACCGCAGACCTACAGGCCTTCCTCTCTGAATTCCGCAGTGTTTTCGAGGAGCCTGCGCGAGCATCTTCCGCGGAGACGGCGCTACTAAACCTACGCCAAGGGGACTCCTCCGTAGGGGATTATGCAGTTCAATTCCGCACCCTAGCCTCCGAGCTGTCATGGAATGACGCCGCTCTCTGCGCCACATTCAAGAAGGGCCTGTTAAGCAGAGTAAAGGACGCCCTTGCAGCTAGAGATCTCCCATCTTCTCTGAGTGAACTCATCCATCTGGCCACCCGCATAGACGTGCGTTTTACAGAGAGACAGCAGGAGCTCCGTCAGGAGCGGGACTTGGCGCAACCCCGCCATTTACCTAGGCTGGCTCCTGTGTTCCAGAGATCTCCGCTGCCTCCCCCACAGATGTCCACTGAAGAACCCATGCAGGTGGACCGGGCACACTTGTCGGAGTCAGAACTGTCCCGTCGCCAGGTGGAGAACCTCTGCCTCTATTGTGCCAGTCCGGACCATTTCCGTAGGAGTTGTCCGCAGCGTCCTCAGCGGTCGGGAAATGCCCGCACCTAGGAGCCGTAGGAGAGGCGTCCCTAGGTGCTCAGTCTTCCTCTCCACGCCTGTTGTTGCCTGTGGAGGTAACGACGGATGCTGGCCTATCTCTTCGGGTCTCTGCCTTCCTGGACTCCGGCTCCGCCGGGAACTTTATTCATGCCTCACTGGTGTCTCGCTATCGCTTGCCAGTGATCCGCCTGGAAAAGCCGTTGCTTATCTCCTCCATCAGTGGGGAGCTTCTCAGCGACTCCATTCGGTTCATCACCCGGCCTGTGACCCTCCGTGTAGGGGTCCATCTCTCCTCCCCAGTCGTCCGTCAAGCCTCAACAAGGTCTGCCAGCGGGGTACCAGGATTTTGGAGATGTATTCTCGGAGAAACAGGCTGAGAAGCTAACGCCCCATCGGCCGTATGACTGTCCTATAGACCTCCTCCCCGGAACCAGTCCCCCACGGAGTAGGGTCCACCCTCTCTCTGTGCCCGAGACCCAGGCCATGTCGGCCTATATACAGGAGAATTTGTTGAAAGGCTTCATACGCAAGTCCTGCACGCCCGCCGGTGCTGGCTTCTTCTTCGTCCAGAAAAAAGACGGTTCACTTCGTCCGTGCATTGATTACAGAGGGCTAAACAAGATCACAGTGAAGAATCGCTACTCTCTACTCCTGATATCTAAGCTCTTTGACCGCCTCCGTGGAGCCAAGGTGTTCACCAAACTAGATCTACGAGGAGCTTATAACCTCATCAGAATTCGAGAGGGGGATGAATGGAAAACGGCTTTCAACACACGGGACGGGCATTTTGAGTATCTCGTGATGCTCTTCGGGCTATGCAACGCCCCAGCCATATTTCAGGAGTTCGTCAACTATGTATTTCGGGACTTGCTGTACACCTGCGTCATTGTATACCTGGACGATATCCTGATTTTTTCTCCTGACATACAGACCCATCGGGTACAAGTACGCCGGGTCCTGCGACACCTGAGGGACAATCGACTGTATGCCAAGCTGGAGAAGTGTCGGTTCCACCAGGCCAGCCTTCCTTTCCTTGGGTACATAGTCTCCGATCGAGGTCTACAGATGGACCCAGCTAAACTCTCTGCAATCCAGCAGTGGCCACGACCTGTCGGTCTCCGGATTCAGCGCTTCCTAGGATTCGCCAACTACTACCGGCAGTTTATTCCTCACTTTTCTACGCTGGTGGCTCCCATCGTGGCTCTCACCCGAAAGAACGCTAATTCTAAATGTTGGCCTCCGTCTGCCGAGGAAGCATTCTCCCAACTGAAGACAGCGTTCTCCTCAGCACCTATTTTGGTCCGTCCGGATCCAGAGAGACCCTTCAGCCTAGAGGTGGATGCCTCTTCCGTGGGAGCAGGGGCGGTCCTGACCCAGAAGGGCCCTTAAGGCAAGACCGTCACATGCGGGTTTTTTTCAAAGACCTTCTCTTCGGCAGAACGTAATTATGCCATTGGAGATCGGAAGCTGTTGGCCATAAAATTGGCCCTGGAAGAGTGGCGACATCTGTTGGAGGGAGCTCGACATCCGTTTGACGTCTTCACAGACCATAAGAATCTCCAATACCTTCAGACGGCTCAGCGCTTAAACCCTCACCAGGCCCGGTGGTCTCTGTTTTTCTCTCGCTTTGATTTTAAGATCCACTTTCGACTGGCCGAGAAAAATGTCAAAGCGGATGCCCTCTCCCGTGCTTCTGACATTACCGGGGAGGAACCTGTGTCTCAGCACATCATTGGTCCTGAACGGCTGGTCCATGTGGCTCCTGTAGACCTCCGTAGCGTTCCTCCGGGCAGAACCTACGTGCCTCCCGCACTCAGGAGGAGAGTTCTGGGTTGGGGGCATAGTTCTCTTCTGGCCGGCCACCCTGGGGTACGGAAATCTTACATCCTCATCTCACGACACTACTGGTGGCCAACTCTGCTCCAAGATGTCAAGGACTTCGTTCTCTCCTGCACCATGTGCGCCCAAAACAAGGTCCCTCGCCACAGGCCCGCAGGTCTCTTAGTTCCTCTGCCTGTTCCGGAGTCTCCATGGACACACATAGGCATGGACTTCATCACGGATCTTCCTCCTTCCTCGGGGAACTCGGTCATCTGGGTGGTCACTGACCGATTTTCAAAGATGTCCCACTTTGTGCCGCTTCCTGGTCTCCCTTCTGCTCCCCAATTGGCGGGCCATTTTTTCCATCACATTTTTCGCCTGCATGGTTTGCCATCCCACATTGTCTCCGATCGTGGCGTCCAATTTGTCTCTAAGTTTTGGCGTGCCCTATGTTCCCGCTTGCAAATCAAGCTAGATTTCTCGTCTGCGTATCACCCCCAGACTAATGGGCAGGTGGAGAGAGTAAACCAGATCTTGGGGGAGTATCTACGGCACTTTGTGTCCGGACGCCAGGACAACTGGTCCGAACTGCTTCCATGGGCCGAGTTCTCATATAACCATCGGGACTCCGACTCGACTGGCCGTTCCCCATTCCTTGTGGTCTATGGTCGTCACCCACGCCCTCCCCTCCCCTTGGCCTCAGCCTCCGAGGTTCCTGCCGTGGACAACCAGGTTCAGGATATCGGGGTCATTTGGCGAGAGACCCGACAAGCCTTACTCCAGGCTTCAGCCCGCATGAAGTCCCAAGCTGACAAGAGGAGAAGACCTTCCCCAACGTTCCTCCCAGGGGATAAAGTGTGGCTCTCTTCTAAATACATACGCCTCAAGATCCCCAGCTATAAATTGGGTCCGCAGTTTCTGGGACCTTTCAGAGTACTTCGGCAACTGAATCCGGTGTCCTACAAGCTCTGCCTACCTCCATCTCTCCGGATTCCTAACGCCTTTCACGTCTCCCTCCTAAAGCCTCTGGTCTTGAACCGGTTCTCCCAGAAGAGCGCTGGCCCGTCTCCGGTCCTAGAGTCCCCTGATGTTTTTGAAGTGAAGGACATCTTAGAAATGAAAACCATCAGGGGTAAGCGTTTCTTTCTTGTAGATTGGAGAGGCATCGGCCCCGAAGAGAGGCCCTGGGAACCGGAGTCCAATATCCTGAATCAAGATCTGCTTCGTAAGTTCCTTCAGCCTAAAAAGAGGGGGAGACCTAAGGGTGGGGGGGGTACTGTAGCGGGAGCCCCCGCTTCTCGGCCCACGGGCCACGGGCGCAACAGTGGCCGGGTGCCGCCACTGGCCACGAGGCGAACCGGGGGTCCGCTCCTGCCGGGGACTCACCTAGCCTCGTTCCTGTCCCGTCCGCATCCTCTGCCGGCCAAGGCGCGTGTGCCCGCTCCCTAGCGCGCTCGCGCGTTCTTGTAAATTTAAAGGGCCAGCGTCCCGGTAATTGGATAACTGCCGGGCGCTTCCCCTATTTAAGGTTTCGCTTCGCAATCATTCCTTTGCTGGATCTATGTTGCCTCGAGCCTTAGAAAAAGCGTTCCTTAAGTGTATTCTCGCCTTACCGTGTATCAGACCTCTTGCTACGTTTCTCGACTCCGAACCTCTGCCGCCTGCCCTGACCTTCCTGCCTGTCCATGACCACGAACCATTGCCGCCAGCCCTGACCTTACTGCCTGCCCACGACTACGATTCTTGGATCACGAGTCGGTACCTCGCTGCACCTCGGCTGCCACCGCTAACAAGTCACGTCAGGGGTAGCGACCTGGTAGCCTCACGCCGCAGCAAGTCCATCCCGCTTTGCGGCGGGCTCTGGTGAAAACCGGGGGCTACTTAGACTCCACTCCCTGGCGTGGCTTAACTATCACCGCTTGCGGTGGTCCAGAGGATCCACTACCCAGCCGTTACAATGGGCAATGTCCTGCTGGTATAGTGGTTAGTGAAATACTATAATCAATCCCAGCAAGATCATTTTTTTATCTATTTTATATAGTGCGTACAGAGGTTGTCATTATTCACATTGTTCCCTGTCCTCATTGGGGCTCACAGTCTAAATTATAGATGAACCTATCTGTAGGTTTTTGGAGGTGTGGGGAAAACCAGAGAACCCAGAGGAAATCCACAGGGATAAAATATAAACTCTTTGCAGTACTTGGTGGGTATTGAACCCAAGACCCCAGGGCAGCAGGACAACTGTGCTAACTTCTGAGCCACCAGGCGGCCTACTGCTAACTATTAAGCCATCGTGTTGCCTACTGCTAACCACTATGCCACCCTGCTTCCTACTACTAGCCACTAAGCCACCATGTTACAAGATGCAAATCTTCATCCGCTTCCACCAATATGGCAACTTGCCAGGGACACCTACGATTTCATGGGCAATGTCCTAATAGTACAGTGGTTAAAGGGGTTTTCTCACAATGCAAAATCAGCTTCCCTGACTGCTCACAGCAAGCTGCGATCTGGCTATGCATATGAATGAGGGGGGGCAGCACTAGCAGCCATCCTCCTCATTCACTTCTATGGATGCTTCCGAACATACACTACCATTCAAAAGTTTGGGGGTCACTTACAAATTTCCTTATTTTTGAGAGAAAAGCACAGTTTTTTTCGATGAAGCTAACATTAAATGAATCAGAAATCCACTCTATACATTGTTAATGTGGTAAATGGCTATTCTAGCTGCAAACGTCTGGTTGTTAATGCAATATCTACATAGGTGTATATAGGCCCATTTCCAACAAGCATCACTCCAGTGTTCTAATGGTACATTGTGTTTGCTAACTGTGTAAGAAAGCTATTGGATATTTTGAACACTCTTGAAAACCCTTGTGCAAGTTTGTTAGCACAGCCGAAAACAGTTTTGCTGATTAGAGAAGCTATAAAACTGACCTTCCTTTGAGCTAGTTGAGAATCTGGAGCATTACATTTATTGGTTCAATTAAACTCGCAAAATGGCCAGAAAAAGAGAACTTTCATGTGAAACTCGACAGTCGATTCTTGTGCTGAGAGATGAAGGCTATTCCATGCGAGAAATTGCCAAGAAACTGAAGATTTCCTACAACGGTGTGTACTACTCCCTTCCGAGGAGAGCACAAACAGGCTCTAACCAGAGTAGAAAGAGAAGTGGAGGGCCCGCTGCACAACTGAGCAACAAGACAAGTACATTAGAGTCTAGTTTGAGAAATCGACACCTCACAGGTCCTCAACTGGCAGCTTCATTAAATAGTACCCGCAAAACACCGATGTCAACGTCTACAGTGAAGAGGTGACTCCGGGATGCTGGCCTTCAGGGCAGAGTGGCAAAGAAAAAGCCATATGTGAGACTGGCTAATAAAAGAAAAATATTAATATGGGCTAAAGAACACAGACACTGGACAGAGGAAGATTGGAAAAAAGTGTTATGGACGAATCAAAGTTTGAGGTGTTTGGATCACACAGAAGAAAATTTGTGAGACGCAGAACAACTGAAAAGATGCTGGAAGAGTGCCTGACGCCATCTGTCAAGCATGGTGGAGCTAATGTGATGGTCTGGGGTTGCTTTGGTGCTGGTGGAGGTCATGTGATGGTCAGGGGTTGCCTGACACCATCTGTCAAGCAGGGTGGCGGGAATGTGATGGTCTGGGGTTTGGGGATTTGTTGGTGCTTGGGGTGTGGAGGTAATGAGATGGTCTGGGGTTGCTTTGGTGCAGATAAAGTGGGAGATTTGTACAAGGTAAAAGGGATTTTGAATAAGGAAGGCTATTACTCCATTTTACAACGCCATGCCATACCCTGTGGGGGGCGCTTGATTGGAGCCAATTTCATCCTGCAACAGGACAATGACCCAAAGCCACCTCCAAATTATGCAAGAACTATTTAGGGAAGGAGCAGCTGGTATTCTATCTGTAATGGAGTGGCCGGCGCAGTCACCAGATCTCAACCCCATTGAGCTGTTGTGGGAGCAGCTTGACCGTATGGTACGAAAAAAGTGCCCATCAAGCCAATCCAACTTGTGGGAGGGGCTTCTAGAAGCATGGGGTGAAATTTCTCCAGATGACCTCAGCAAATCAACAGCTAGAAAGCCAAAGGTCTGCAATGCTGGAATTGCTGCAAAGGGAGCGACAAAAGCAAAGTTGGAAGTAGAAAATTATTATTTCAAATAAAAATCATTATTTCAGACCTTGTCAATGTCTGGACGATATTTCTATTCATTTTACAACTCATTTGATAAATAAAAGTATCAGGAAAAACACAAAATTGTCTTGGTGACCCCAAACTTTTGAACTTTCATAGAAATGAATGAGGAGCACGCTGCTGGCGCTGTCCTCCTCATTCACATGCATGGCTGGATCTCAGATAGCTGGGAGCAGCTGGAGAAACCGATGTTGCATCGTGAGAAAACCCCTTTAATGAAATACAATAATCAATCCCAGCAAGATGGAAATCTTCATTAGCTACCACCCTGGCAGCTCGCCAGGAACACTTATGTTGTCATTATGATGTCATGGGAATTTGAGTGTCTGGACAGGTTGGGGAAAGTGTAGCAAAGACATGGTGTCCAGTTCTACATTTCCCTATTTATAGGTCACTGGGAAGAGCGGTGCAATAGACAGCTGCCCTTAGATCAGCGCTATGGATCTATACATAGGGAGAAGCAAGGAAGGGACAGCACTAATCAATACATAACACAAGGGTGAAGTGACTATGGGGCTATAGAGGCTTGTGCTCCTCAGAGGAGACATTCAGCTTTGTGCTCCTGTAAAGCCGCCTGTTAGGTAATTACTAGATTAGGCTCTTTAAGACATTTTGATGATACTTTCTGGAGATGATGCACCGAGTGAGGACTGGTCTCCTTATTAGGATACAATGTAGATTGTTCAGCTTCTTGATTCATGTTGTCATAAATAGACTTTAGTGCTGAAGAGAAACATGCGTATCAATAAAGGACGTCTGAGTGTCGAGCGCCGGGGTCCAGACCAAGACTGTGTCCTTAAAAGCAATGTTCTCTGTCATCCAGATATACGTTTGTATGTCACATATTTCCTAATAAAGAACATGATGGATTGAGGGTCAATTAAACCCAATGATATAGCACGGAGCAGAGCAGTGCTGTGTATCTGCAGCGCGAGGGAGACGTCAGGCAGCTCCAAGTCACCGACACAAACCTCCAAATCCCCTTCATAGGTATAGAGTTAAATATGGAGTCCTACAGCTGTCACTTGGGAGAGTTTAGGAGCTTATTGCATACGGAATATACCATGACCTTAAAGGGGTCGTCCACTTCTTAATAAAATGGGACCTCAGCGCTCATAAATCATAATTGTCACGTTAAAAATGTCACGTTTTTATATTACTATATTGTAAGAGTCAACATTTTTTAACCTTTCTGTCCATGGAGATTTCTGAGGGTTTTAGATTTTCAGGATAAGTTTACGACTAAAAAGCAGCCCTGGCACAAATCGCCAACAAGCCCCCATAATATATCGCCCCATTCAGCCACCATACAATATCCGCTCCCCCCACCAGCCCACATACAATATCCACCCCCACCAGCCCACATACAATAGCCCCACCAGCCCACATACACTATCTGCTCCCCCCACCAGTCCATATACAATATCCTCCCCCACCAGCCCACATACAATATCCACTCCCTCCACCAGCCCACATACAATATCCACCCCCCACCAGCCCACATACAATAAACCGCTCCCCCCACCAGCCCACATACAATATCCACTCCCCCACCAGCCAAATACAATATCCTCCCCCCACCCGCCCCCATACAATATCCAACCCCCACCAGCCCACATACAATATCCCCCCCACCAGCCCACAACAAATACCCCCCCACCACCCCATACAAAATCGCCACCCCCACCCCCACAAACAATATCCCCCCCCACCAGCCCACATACAATATCCCCCCCCCCCCACCCATCCAATATCCCCCCCCCCCCAGCCCCCCATACAATTTCCCCCCCCCCACCCACCCCCACATACAATACCCAACCCCCCCAAACCACCCCACTTTCCAATATCCCCTCCCCCCCCCACCCCCAAAACAATATCCCCCCCCCCCCCAGCCCCCCAATACAAAAACCCCTCCCCCCCCAAACCCCAACATCCCAAATCCCCCCCCCCAACCACAATACAATATCCGTTTCCCCCCCCAGCCCCCAAAATATCCCCCCCCCCACCCCATACTTTTCCCCGCTTCCCCCACCAGCCCACAGACAAAATCCCGTCCCCCCCCCAGCCCACTTTACAAAAATCCACCCCCCCCACCCCCATACAAAATCCCCCCCTCACCACCCCCCATACAATATCCCCCCCCCACCGGCCAAAAACAATATCCCCCCCCACCCCCCCACACAATATCCCCCCCCCCGGCCCACATAAAATACCCCACCCCCCACCAGCCCACATACAATATCCCCCCCCCAACCAGCCCACATAAAATATCCCCCCCCCAAACCGGGCCACATACAGTATCCCCCCCCACCAGCCCACTTTACAATATCCCCCCACCCCCCACCCCACATAAATACCCCTTCCCCCACCAGCCCCCAAACAATATCCCCCCCCACCACCCCCATACAATATCCCCCCCCACCACCCACAACAATTTTCCCTCCCCCCCACCACCCCAAACATAATATCCCCCCCCCCAACCGGGCCCACATCCCAATTTATCCCCCCCCCAACCAGCCCACTTAAAATTTCCCCTCCCCCCACCAGCCCACTTTACAATATCCCCCCCCCCCAAAACCACCCATCCCTTTATCCGCTCCCCCCACCACCCACCATACAATACCCGCCCCCCAAAAACCCACTTTAAAATATCCCCCCCCCACCAGCCCCCCGAAAATATCCCCCCCAAACCACCCCACATACAATTTTTCCCTCCCCCCCCCACCCCACATACAATATCCACTCCCCCCACCAGCCCCCCAAAAAAATCCACCCCCCCCAGCCCAACATACAATATCCACTCCCCCCCCCCCCCAAATACAATACCCCTCCTCCCCCCCACCCCCACTTTCCCAATATCCCCCCCCCCCAAACCACCCCACATACAAAAATCCCCCCCCCCACCCCCCCAACATCGTATCCCCTCCCCAAACCCAGCCCACAAACAATATCCCTCCCCCCACCAGCCCACTTACAATACCCCTCCCCACCACCACCCCACATAAAATAACCGCGCCCCCCCACCGGGCCCAACATAACATATACCCCCCCCCCCCCACCCCCCTACAATATCCCCTCCCCCACCAGCCCACATACAATATACCCCCCCACCCCCCAACCGCCCCCCCGCCACTTTAAAATTTATCCGCTCCCCCCCCCAAGCCCCATACTTTTCCCCTTTTCCCCCCCCCCCCCCCACATCACAATATCCTCCCCCAAACCCAGCCCACATACAATATCCCCCCCACCAGCCCCCCATAAAATACCCAAACCCCCCCCCCAGCCCAATACAATATCCGCCCCCCCCCACCACCCCACATACAATATCCACCTCCCCCCCCACCCCCACATACAAAACCCAAATTCCCCCCAGGGCCCAAAATAAATATCCACCCCCCCACAAGCCCCACTTTCCCAATATCCGCTCCCCCCACCAGCCCACATACAATATCCGCTCCCCCCACCAGCCCACATAAAATAACCCCTCCCCCCACCGGGGCCCACTTAAAAAACCCCCCCCCCCCAAACCCACATCCCTTTAACCCCCCCCCCCACCAGCCCACATAAAATTTTTCCCCCCCCCACCACCCCCCAATACATTTTTCCACTCCCCCCCACCCCACAATACCAATACCCCCCCCACCAGCCCCATACAATATCCCCGCCGCCGGGGCCCCCCATAAAAATATCCCCCCCCCCCCAGCCCCCTTTACAAATCCCCCCCCCACCAGCCCACTTTAAAAATTTCCCCCCCCCCCCCAAACCAGCCCACCATAAAATATCCACCCCCCCACCACCCCCAAAATACAATATCCCCCCCCCCCCACCCCCCACAAACAATATCCCCCCCCACCAGCCCACATACAATATCCCCCCCCACCAGCCCCCTACAATATCCCGCCCCCCCACCACCCAAACATACAATACCCCTCCCCCCACCACCCAAATAAAATATCCTCCTCCCCCAACCGGCCCACATACAATTTCCCGTCCCCCCCCCAAACCCCCAACAAACAATTTTCCTCCCCCCCCAAAACCAAAGCCCACATAAAAATACCCCCCCCTCCCCCCCGCCCACATACAATATCCTCCCCCCCCCCACCACCCAAACAATACCCACCCCCCCACCAGCCCCATACAATTTCCTCCCCCCACCAGCCCACATACAATTTATCCCTCCCCCCCCATCCCACAAAACAATACCCAAACCCCCCACCAGCCCAAAACAATTTTCTCCCCCCACCAGCCCCATACAAAATCCCCCCCCACCACCCCACATCCCAAATACCCCCTCCCCCCCCCCAGCCCAAAATACAATATCCCCCCCCCCAACCACCCCCAATACTATACCCATCCCCCCACCCCCCAAACATAAAATATCCACCCCCCACCAGCCACATACAATACCCCGCTCCCCCCACCACCCCCACATCCCAATTTCCGCTCCCCCCCCCAACCCCACTTTACAATTCCCCCCCCCCCAGCCCCCATAAAATTTCCCCCACCCCCCCCCACCCCACAAAAAAATATCCCCCCCCCCCCCCCCCCACATAAAATATCCCCCCCCCCCCACCCCAATACTTACCCGGTTTCCCCCCACCAGCCCCCATAAATATCCCTCCCCCCCCCAAAACATTCCCCCCCCCAACCCTAAAAACCACCCCCCAACCCCCCAAAAAAATTCCCCCCCCCCCACCACCCAAACATAAATTTTCCCCTTTCCCCCACCAGCCCAATACAATATTCCTTCCCCCCCCACCCAACAAAAATTTCCGCTCCCCCCCACCAGAAAACATACAAATTCCCCCCCCCCACCAGCCCACATAAAATATTCTTCCCCCATCACCCACATACAATATCCGCTCCCCCACCCCCCCAAACATACAAAAACCCTTTCCCCCCACCAGCCCAAAATACAATACCCTTTCCCCCCCACCCCCCCCACATACAATACCGCCCCCCACCAGAAAAACTTTAAAAATTTAAACCCCCCTCCCCCCCCAGCCCCCCCATAAAATTTACCACCCCCCCCCACATAAAATATCCCCCCCCACCGGGCCCCAGACAATTTTCCTGCTCCCCCCACCAGCCCACAAAACAAACCCATCCCCCCCCCAAACCCCCACTTTACAATATCCCCTCCCCCCCCCCAGCCCCCCATAAAAATATCCTTCCCCCCCCCACCCCCCACATACAATATCCCTCCCCCACCCAGCCCACATAAAATTCCCCTTTCCCCCCACCCCAGCCTCTTACAATTCCACCCCCCACCGGGCCACTTTACAAAAACCCCCCCCCCCCAGCCAAACATACAAATTTTCCCCCCCAAACCCCCAGCCCCACATAAAATTATTCCTTTCCCCCCCCCCAGCCCCATAAAATTATCCCCCCCCAAGCCCAAAATACAATACCCCACCCCCCCCCAAACCCAAACATCAATATCCCTCCCCCCCCCAATCCCACATACAATATCCACCCCCACCAGCCCACAAACAAAAAACCCACCCCCCCCCCAGCCCAAAACAATATCCCCCCCAATAAACCCAAAGTCCTCCCCCCACCACCCAAAATTACATACCAAACCCCCCACCAGCCCACTTACAAATATCCACCCCCCCCCAAAACCCCCCCAATAAAAATTCCCCCCCCCCACCAGCCCAAAAACCAATATCCCCCCCCACCAGCCCAAATAAAATATCCACCCCCCCCAGCCCCTAAAATATCCCCCCCAATACCAAACCCCCCCCCACCCGCCCCCATCCAATATCCACCCCCCCCCCCCCCCCATAACAAAACCCCCCCCCCACCAGCCCCCATCAACTATCCCCCCCACCACCCCACAACCAATACCCACCCCCCACCAGCCCACAAAAAAAAACCACCCCCCACCAGCCCAATCCCAAATATTTTTCCCCCCCCCAGCCCACATACAATACCCTCCCCCCCCCCACACCCCACATACAAAAAACCCACCCCCCACCCCCAAAACCCCCAACCCCAAAAACCACCCCCCCCCAGCCCACTTTAACAATTTTCCGCCCCCCCCAAACCCACCCCCAAAAACAATACCCAAAACTCCCCCCCCACCCCCCATACAATACCCACCCCCCCCCCCCAGGCCCTAATCAATATCCCCCCCCACCAGCCCACATACAATACCCGCTCCCCCAAACCCACCCACTTACAAACCCGGGCCTCCCCCCCCCCCCCAATAAAATTCCCCCCACGGGCCCACATACAATATCCCTCCCCCCCCCCCAGCCCCCCATAAATATCCACCCCCCACCCCACATACAATTTTTTTCCGCTCCCCCCCCCCAGCCCACAAAAAAAAATACAATAATAAACCCAAAAAATATGGGTCCCCCAACCACCAATAAAATTTAAAATAAAAATTTTTTAAGCCAAAAAAACCCTTACCATAAAAAAACCCCCCCAACCGCCCAATTTTAAATTTTTATCCTCCCCCAAAATTTTCCCCCCCAGTTTTAAAAAAATTTAATTTTTTTTTTCCCCAAACCCCCAAATTTTTCCCCGGCCCCTTTTCCCCCCCAAGGTTCCCTTTACCCGCCCCCCCAACCCCCCCTCCCTATCCCCCCCCAACCCCAAAAATTTCCCGTTTCCCCCCAATTAAAACCCTTTTCCCCCCCCAAAGAATAAAATTTTTCCCCCCCAACCCCCCAAAAATTCCCCTTTTCCCCCGGGGGGAAATTTAAATTTTTTCCCCCCACCCCCCTTTTTAAATTTTTAATCCCCCAAATTTAAAATCTGTCCCCCCAAAGCCCCTTTTCCCCCCCAAAAAGGGGGGGGGGACTAAAAATACCCTTTTTCCCCCCAATGCCCCAAACAAAAACCCCCCCCATGCCCCAAAAAAACAATTTTTTGGGCTCCCACCCCCGGGCCCCTTTAAATTTACCCCTTTTTAAAACCGGCCCAAAAGAATCAACCCCCCCAAGGGACCAAACCAATCTTCCCCCCCCCCGGGAAAAAATACCTTTTCCCCCCAAAACCGGGCCCAAACAAAATTTTCCCCCCACCAGAATACAATTCCATCCCCCTTTAAATTTTTAAAATTTTTATCCGCTTTCCCCCCAAGCCCAACAATATTCCCTTTTTTCCCCCCCCCCCGGGAAACCAATATGGGTTCCCCCCACCAGTAAATCCCCCTTAGGCCCCAAAACAAAACCCAAAGGGTGGGGAAAGAGGTGAATGAATGAGGGGATAGAAAATTTTTTAGTTATTTTCCCCCTATGAAAAAGCCTTGATCTCAAAAGGAGAGAACCAATCTCCCCTAAAAAATAAAAATTTCTCTCCCAAAATTTCCATCGATGAATCTTTAAATATTTTTTTATTTTCCGGTGGTTCCCCTAAACCCTTTCTTGAAACCCTTTCTCCCGTTTGCGGCCCGCCCCTCAGGGGGGCCTACCCAAAGATTCACAGTTCTTACAGTGAAGAACGCTTTTCCCCTTGGGGGTTGAATCCCTTTTTTCTTGGTGAAGGGAATGTCCCCTTTTTCTTTTGAGGGGGTTCATTGAAAAAATTTTTTTCCCCTACTTTTGTTTGGGGCCCTTTTTAATTTTTAAAAAAAATCATTCCCCCCAAAAGCCGTCTTTTTTTAAAAAAAAGTTCAACTACAACCCCTGCCCCAAACAAGAGCCCAAAATTCCCAAAATTTGGTTGCTCGTCTTTGCCTCCTCTACCAAAACCCTCTTCTAAACGGGGCCCAGAAAAAACGCTATTCCAAGTGAGGTCGCACCAATGTTTTATACAGGGGGTTTAAAATTTTAATCCTTGTCCCGCGAGTCCAGGCCTTTTTTTTAAACCCCCAATATCTTGCTGGCCTTAGGGCAGTGACAACACTGCATGCTTTTTCTTAATTTTTACATTATTATCTCAAGCACCCGTTCTTTCCAAACGGATTCTCCCTTTTTTTTCCCCCTAGGACATTGGGTTGCCTGGTAGTTTATTTTTTCCAGATGCAGAACCTTACATTTATCCACATTGAACCCATTTGCCAAGTGGATGCCCAAGCACTCAGTGTGTCCAGGTCTGCTTGCAATTTATGAGCATCTTCCATAGATTGCACTACCCTGCATAGCTTGGCGTCATCTGCAAAAATAGAAACGTGCTATGATCCCTTCCACTATGTCATTAAAAAAATACATTAAATAAGAGAGGACCCAATACTGAGCCCTGGGGCACAGCACTCACAACCGGGGACCACTCAGAGTAGGAGTCATTTACCACCACTCTCTGTGTACGATCCGACAGCCAGTTTTTAATACAATTACTCTGATTTCTGACCCAATAGACTTTAATTTACCCAATAAACACTTATTAGGGACAGTGTCAAACGTCTTTGCAAAGTCTAAAAACACAAAATCCACAGCCGCCCCGCTATCCAGACTTCTACTCACCTCAACATAAATACAGATCAGGTTGCTCTGACAACTTCTGTCCTTAATAAAACCACGCTGGCAATCACTTATAATGATATATTCAGCCACATATTCCTGTATATAGTCCCTTATGAGCCCCCCAGTTTTCCCACAATGGATGTCAAACTTACTGGTCCACATACAATACGCCTGCCCCCAGAAGTCCACATATAATATTCGCCTCCAAGTATACCCTTAATCATGAACCTCACCACTTTGTAAAATAAACAACACTATAAACGCAAGGAAGAAAGTAAAAGTGAAACCCCCTAATCACAGGGTCAGGGATAGGTGTGCACTACAATCAGGGACAAGTGTATGCTGCCACTATAGAAGTGCTGATATAAGTTACAGTACTGCCATATACTGTAGATACCAGTGTACACAGGCTCTGCAGACTGTATATTACCCATACATGCCAACTCTCCCGCTTTTGCGCTACTCTGGCGCCGCCGGCCGCTGCTACAGGCGGGTGAAGCGGCCGCAGCGGCCACTCACCCGCCCGTCGCGTCTCACTGTGCAGGGAGGAGGCAGGAGGGATCCCTCCTCTCTTCTCCCCCTGTATGTACAGCACCGGTGTGCGCTGTACATACAGATCAGCGTCGCAGGAGGTGTGACGCGCGGCTGCACTCACTCCCCCTGCGACGCTGAGTCGGTCGGCCGAGAGATATCCGGAGCTGGCCACGCTGCAGGGAGCCTGGTGATGTAAGTGGCTTTTATTATTTTATTTTTATTAGCTATAGAGGGAAAACTACCTGGCTACTGAATGGGGCAACTACCTGGCTACTCACTGGGGAAACTACCTCGATACTGAAGGGGGCAACTACCTGGCTACTGAAGGGGGCAACGACCGGACTACTGAAGGGGGCACCTCACTGCCTTCCGTATGGGGGAACTACCGGGCTACTGAAGGGGGCAACTACCTGACTACTGAATGGGGGCAACTACCTGGCTACTGAAGGGGGCAACTACCTAGCTACTGAATGGGGGCAACTACCTGGCTACTGAAGGGGGCAACTACCTGGCTAACAAAGGGGGGCAACTACCTGGCTACTAAAGGGGGCAACTACCTGACTACTAAAGGGGGCAACTACCTGGCTACTAAAGGGGGCAACTACCTGACTACTAAAGGGGGCAACTACCTGACTACTAAAGGGGGCAACTACCTGGCTACAAAAGGGGGGACAAAACCTTACCTGGCTAACAAAGGGGGCATCTACACTGGCTACAAGGGGGCATCTACATGGCTACAAGGGGCATTACTTGACTACAAGGGGGCATCTACTTGGCTACAAGGGGGCATCTACCTGCCTGTAAGGGGCACTACCTGGTTATGGGGGGCTACTACCTGGTTATGGGGGGCTACTACCTGGCTATAAGGGCATCTACCTGGCTTTCTTCCAAAGCCATTATGCAGTTGGGCGGAGTAGGTGTGGCACACCAAAAGATGGGCGTGCCCATGCAATTTTTTTGCCACGGCGCGCTACGCGCAACGCCCTCTTCAATCTCCTGCTTTTCCATTTTCAAAAGTTGCCAACTATAATATTACCTCCATACAGTAACCACATTGTGATAGATACCAGTTGTACACAGTCTCTGCAAATTGTGTATTACCCCTGTGACAGAGTGGCAAACAGTAGTTGCCTGTTTCTGCCACCAGGTGGAGTCATCCTTGTAGAGACGTGCCACCAAGAGCCTGGGCTTGGTGGGGGGAGCCAATTGTTATCTGTCAGCAACACTAGGTTGCTGACAGCTGTAGATAGCATGGCTGATATCCAGCCGTTATGGGTTGGCTTCCCCGGAACAGCTGCAGATGGGTGGGTGGCTGTTCCCGCGTCCCAGGTCTCCAGGTTCCATGTCAGAGTTTTGGCCAGACCCAGGATGGCTATAAAAAGCCTGTCTCTTCAAGTGATCGGGGGGTGTGGTCTGCTACCTGGAGTTGGAGCAGCAAGGGAGCAAGGAAGGAAGGCTCTTCTTACCCCCCAGGCTGGAGGAAGCCTGAACCAGCGGTGACTGGTGATTCGGTGGTTGTTTGTGGGGCTGGACATTAGGTCCGGACCACGATAGTTAGGGTAGCTATTAGTATAGCTAGTGGCCAGACGGCCTAGGGTTTTGTTTGTTTATTGTTTGTCTTTATCCTGAGCCTCAATAAAGCTGGCTGAGGCCAGGGTTAAACGGAAGCCTTGTGTCCGAGTGCCGATTCGCTTACCAAAGCGGCGATCCAGGAGCCAAGTACCCCCAGGACGGTCCCGGAGGGCGTCCAAATGTGAGTGGACTGTTACACCCCCATATGGTAACCATATAGTGGTACAGTAGATACCAGTGTACACAGACTCTGCAGACTGTATATTACCGCCAAACGGTAACTATATAGTGGTAGATACCAGTGAACACATGCTGTGTGACTTAGCATTTACACAATATAAACCTGTCACCTATCTGGGTTAGGGGTGCTTGTGAGGTTAAAATTAGGTTTGGGTTATGAGAATAGGAGGCAGGTGTATAATGTGCAGGTGCTTGGACGCACAATTGTTGTGAGTGATGGTGTAAGGAGAGGGAGTGGAGGCTGCAGCTGCAGTACAATCCCCGGGAGGGGGGGGGGGGTTCCCAGTCCTCCAAGGACTGTGCCCATGATTTACGGCCTCGACCCCCTCTCCCACCACCCTCACCCACAACAATTGTGCTGTGCAGCCTAGCACCTACACAATATACACCTAGTTTCCGATTGCACCGTAATGGGGTAACAGGAGACCAAGCATCTCCACCATCTCTAGAACCATAGGGATGTATGAAAGTCCTCTAAACAGACACAACTGTGCTCATTAATGGCGTATAAAAATGGCGAAAACATCTACCCTCCCTGTACAGCAGGTTCACCAGCCCTTCGTAGAATCGCACTAGTGCAGCCTTCAACAAAGTATCCGGGTTATTCATATTTGACCATACAATACATAGAATCCTCTAAAGAAGCATTTATGCTATCTATCATACATGAAAAAAACGTCTTAGTTCACACGTTTTGATCAAAAAATGTTTAAGCCACCCCCGGCTTACAACGGGATCTCAAGGGGGGTGGTCCTACGCTATGTTTATCTCTCACTAGAGCCAAATTCAGACTTCTCATAGGGTCAACCGACGTCCATAATCCAGAGAGAAAAATAAAAAAAACACCAACCTTGCAAGCATACTGCACTGATATAACAGCCTGTGGAGGTGGGTGGGGTGCAAGAAACTAAAATGGAGGCATCCCTTCCCCCCTATATAGATTAAAAGCAATATATATAACATATTTTTTATCAAAACGTGTGAACTAAGAATCTCAAAGTTTTTTTCATGTGTGATAGATAGCATAAATGCTTCTTTAGAGGTTTCCATGTATTGTATAGCCCTTTTAGCAGTTGGTGTGCCACTGGTATTGGAATACGTGTATATATATATATATATATCAGCATCCAAGCCAGTGGTACCCAGGTTCACATTGTGTTTTTCAGAAATGTTTTTTTGTGCAGAACTATACGTTGTATTTGGCATATATTGCTTTTAATCTATATAGGGAGGAATGGATGCCTCCATTTTGGTTTCTTGCAATGAGAATTCTGAATTTGGCTCTATTGAGAGGTAAAGATAGCGTAGGACAACCCGCCTTGAGATCCCGTTGTAAGCCGGGTGTGGCTTAAACATTTTTTGATCAAAACGTGTGAACTAAGATTCATATTTGACCTACACCATTGAGAAGTATAGGATACCTGTGTAGCTACATAATGTCACGGACGCCCATGCGACCACTGTCCCGGGTCGCAGGCGCGCCCGTGCTCCTACACCAAGCGGAGCCCCGTCCCGCACGTTGGGTTCGGGGTCCGCTCACCCTCCCGTCTCCGCCGGCGTTCACTTACCCAGACACGCTCCTGCTCAGCCTGTCTTCGTCTCCCGGCGCGTAGCTCCGCCCCTAGGGCGCGCGCACGCGCCGGCAGTTTGAAGTTTAAAGGGACAGTGCGACGGTAATTGGTCATTGCCGGGCACTGCTCCTATTTAAGTCTGGCCTCTTCCTGGCGGCCCTCGCCGGATCCTTGGTGTATATCCAGTTGGAGAAAGCCTTCCTGTATTGTCTAGTCTGCCTATCCGTGTACTGAACCTCGAGCCTACGTTTACCGACCACGAACCTTGCCGCCAGCCCTGACCTTCTGCGTGTCTACGTCTATGAACCAGAACCGCCTGTCCTGACCTTCTGCCTGTCTACGACTCCGAGCCAGCCTGCCGATTCCGTACCTCGCCTACCCTTGGCCGCCACCGCAGGCAAGCCCCGCCAGTGGAAGTGACCTGGTAGACTCCCGCCGCAGCAAGACCATCCCGCTTTGCGGCGGGCTCTGGTGAATACCGGGACCTACTTAGATTCCACTCCCTGGTGTGGGCTTACGCCATTGCCTGCGGTGTTCCAGTGGATCCAGCTCCAGACTGTTACACATAATAGATATAAAGATCCGGTTATGCCAGTCCCCCTCTGTCAAACTAGGCTTTAAGAGTGGCTCTAGCAAGTCGAGGACCAGCAACTGCTTGTCCATCAGTTCAAAATGTGATTTAGGGATCATACTCGTTGCAGCTCTATGTAAGTATAAGAATTTTGGTAATAAGCCCACTTTTATCATTTTAATTCTGCCTATTAGAGTTAAGGGTAAACTAGCCCACGTCTTCAACTTAGTCGTTGTGTGTAATATAGCCGGTTGAACATTAAAGGGGTTGTCTCACTACAAAGATTAGGCTTCAACATGTAGGGAACACGAAATGAAGACGTTTTCCAAATATATTGCGCTGTTCTTTTTTTTTTTTTTTTGGAGCTACAAATGATTTTATCACCTTCTGAGGGTTTTCTAGTTTCCCAATTGACCGACCTGTGTACTCCTTCTCCCCTGCTGTTTGTTCTATCTGATAACAGGGAGTGAGGTCATCACACAGGTCGTGCAGCACAGAACTCCGGACAGTGAGAGCTTGTTTGTTATCTGATCTTTCAGACAAAAGCCAGTAATTGCTGCTGTTTACTTTAACTCAGAAGCTTCCCTGGTTCTGACAGCATGAGATTTATCTAATTAGCAGAGATCTGAATACATAGATCTCATATGCTAATTACAGACAGCTTGACCAGGAAGTGACAGAGCAAAGCAGCATTATTTCATTCATGCATCCTATGAAACTTTGAGATGAGACAACCCCTTTAAGTTTAAAAAAACAGAGAACATCCCTCTGGACTATTATGCCCAAATTGCCTGTGTGGATTGGATGAGTTGTTACTGACGTCTGGTGACAATTTCATGTCAATATCAACATGACAAACGTTTCCAGTTAAAAATGTACATGAAATCAGATTTTAAAAACTGTCAAAATCTGACTGTAATAACATTCCCATAGACCTCAATTGATAATCCAAGCTGTAAACCAGACAACTCGGATTTGCTGAGGTCAAATTTCAAAACTGACGTTTTTTAAAAAAAACTTAGAACATGTTCAACCTTCCGTCATATTTCACATCAGATCCGCATCCGAAACCCCATAGAAATGAATGGGACTTGTTTTCTGACTGTGAATCCACCAGAAAAAAACCCTCAAAATCCACATAAAATCATCGGTGAAAACCGCCTCAGTTTTCAACAGTAGAATCCCACAAGTATCTTATCATTGTCTTTGTGTGGACGCACACTTACAAATATATTTTCTTAGAAAATTGATGACATGTTCAATACTTACCCTGTTTCCCCCCGAAAATAAGACATCCCCCGAAAATAAGACCTAGTGCATTTTTTTATGAAAATTAGAGTGTGGCTGCTTATTTCTGATGTTTGTGATGAAATCACTACATATACACTCACCGGCCACTTTATAGTACACATTGTCCAACTGCTCGTTAACACTTAATTTCTAATCAGCCAATCACATGGCGGCAACTCAGTGCATTTAGGCATGTAGACAATGGTCAAGACAATCCCTGCAGTTCAAACCAAGCATCAGTAAAGGGGAAGAAAGGTGATTTGAGTGCCTTTTGAATGTGTCATGGTTGTTTGGTGCCAGAAGGGCTGTTCTGGTATTTCAGAAACTGCTGATCTCCTGGGGTTTTCCGCACCAAACCATCTCTAAGGGTTTACAGAGAATGGTCCGAAAAAGAAAAAACATCCAGTGAGCGGCAAAATCCTGTGGCGGAAATGCCTTGTTGATGCCCGAGGTCAAAGGAGAATGGGCAGACTGGTTCGAGCTGATAGAAAGGCAACAGTGACTCAAATAGCCACCGTTACAAACCAAGGTAGGCAGAAGACATTCTGAACGCACAGTACGGTGAACTTTGAGGCAGATGGGCTACAGCAGCAGAAAAAACCCCCCGGGGTGCCACTCCTTTCAGCTAAGAACAGGAAACTGAGGCTCCAATTTGCCCAAGCTCAATCGAAATTGGAAAAGTAGAAATTTGGAAAAAAGTTGCCTGGTCTGATGAGTCTCGATTTCCCTGCGACATTCGGAAAGGTTAGGGTCAAATTTTTGGGGTCAACCCAAAATGAAAGCATGGATCCATCCTGCCTTGTTTCAACGGTTCAGGCTTGGAGGTGGTGGTGTCATGGTGTGGAATTATTTTTTTTGGCACTCTTTGGGGCCCTTGGACCAATTGACATCGTTGCAACCTTTTTGAATCTATGCCACAAGAAATTTAGGAGTTTTGAAGGGAAAAAGGGGGGCCAACCCGTTACTGCATGGGTACCTAATAAAGTGGGGGGGTTTAGTGTAATTTTAAAACAGGATTTTTTTTACAACAATAAATGTGAAATTAGTTCCAAAAAAAAAAAAACATCCCCAAAAAAAATCTTAGCTTTTTAGAGAAAAAAAATATAAACCCCCCGTCATTTTTGGGGCGGGTATTTCCCCTGCGATTCCTTGTTGCTTAAAGGGCAAGGGGGGCTTGGGAGCTCCCCAACGGTGCAGGCCCCTTTTAAAACCTTTTGAGAAAAGGGGAGACTAGCCCGGGGGTGTTTATAAATTTACAGTATTTAAAAAAATTTTTTAAAGTTTGGGTTAATAAAAAAAACTCAATTTGGCCCCGGATTTGGCTGCTCCATTTTCTTTTTTGCGCGCTGTTCCCCCGGTTAAAGCCCCCGGCAAGTGGCAAAATTCGTTAATAAATTAAGGGATAAAATGGTAAAACACAGGGGGTTTTTTCAACAGCAAACGTGCACTGCTACCTAATACCATACTGCTGGTATGGAGAAGATTCACAGTTATACTGTACATCCAACTTCATCGTATTAGATTGCTCATTTTACTTATTTTACCTGTACATTTTCTTAATTAGGGAGATGCATATAATGATTGGTGATATAGTGGCACCTCTCTACAGTACAGTGTGGTACTAATGTCCTGTACTGCTTTTACATGTATTAGTCATAGTTGCCAACTTTTGAAAGTGAAAAAGCAGGAGACAGTAGTGGTCGGCGCGCCAAGCGCGCCGCGGCAAAAATTTGCATGGCCAAGCCCATCTTGACGGTATGCCACGCCCCTTCAAAAAGCCACACCTACTCCACCTAACTGCATAACGGCTTTGGAAGAAAGCCAGGTAGATGCCCTTATAGCCATGTAGTAGCCCCATAAACCAGGTAGTGCCCCTTACAGGCAGGTAGATGCCCCCTTGTAGCCAAATAGATGCCCTCTCTGTAGCCAGGTAGAGCCAAATTTGTGTATGCCATTTGCAGTGCCCCCCATTGTTAGCCAGGTAGATGCCCCCCATGTTAGCCAGGTAGATGCCCCCCATTGTTTGCCAGGTAGTGCCCCCATTGTTTACAGGTAGATGCCCCCATTGTTTGTCAGGTAGTGCCCCACTCGTTGGCCAGGTAGTCCCCCCTCTGTTGACCACGTAGTGCCCCCTCTGTTGGCTAGGTAGTGCCCCATTGCTTTCCAGGGTAGTTGCCCCCCTCTGTTGCCAGGTAGATGCCCCCATTGTTTGCCAGGTAGTGCCCCCATCGTTAGCCAGGTAGTGCCCCCATCGTTAGCCAGGTAGTGCCCCCATGCCCCCATGCCCCCATTGTTAGCCAGGTAGGGCCTCCATTGTTGCCAGGTAGACCCACTATTGTAGCCAGGTAGTGCCCCCAGTGTTGCCAGGTAGTGCCCCCATGAGTAGCCAGGTAGGGCCCCATTAGTAGCCAGGTAGTGCCCCCCATTGTAGCCAGGTAGTGCCCCCCTTGTAGCCAGGTAGTGCCCCCCATTGTAGCCAGGTAGTGCCCCCCATTGTACCCAGGTAGTGCCCCCATCGTTAGCCAGGTAGTGCCCCCATGCCCCCATTGTTAGCCAGGTAGTGCCCCCCATTGTAGCCAGGTAGTGCCCCCCATTGTACCCAGGTAGTGCCCCCATCGTTAGCCAGGTAGTGCCCCCATCGTTAGCCAGGTAGTGCCCCCATTCCCCCATTGTTAGCCAGGTAGTGCCTCCATTGTTGCCAGGTAGACCCCCCATTGTAGCCAGGTAGTGCCCCCATTGTAGCCAGGTAGACCCCCTTTAGTAGCCAGGTAGTGCCCGCATTAGTACAGGTAGTGCCTCATTGTAGCCAGTAGGCCCCCCATTGTAGCCAGGTAGTGCCCCCTATTGTAGCCAGGTAGTGCCCCCCTTTTGTAGCAGGTAGTGCCCCCATTGTTTGCCAGGTAGTGCCCCCATTGTGGCCAGGTAGTGCCCCCTCTGTTGCCAGGTAGTGCCCCAATGTTGCCAGGTAGTGCCCCTCTGTTGCCAGGTATTGCCCCCATTGTAGCCAGGTAGCCCACCCTGTAGCCAGGTAGTCCCCCTTGTTACCCAAAGGTAGTGCCCCCATTTTTAGCCAGGTAGTGCCCCCTCTGTTGCCAGGTATTGCCCCATTTTTAGCCAGGTAGACCCCCCATTGTAGCCAGGTAGACCCCCATTGTAGCCAGACAGTGCCCCCCTAAAACTAATAAAAATAAAATAATAAAATCCACTTACCTGACCAGGCTCCTGCAGAGCGGCCAACTCCTGCCCGATCTCCTCAGCGTGTCACAGGGGAGTGAGAGCACCGCGCGTCACTTCCTCTGTGACGCTGACATGTATGTAAAGGCGCACAGCGGCGCCGTACATACAGGGAGAGGAGGCAGGAGGGAGCGATCCCTCCTGCCTCCTCCCTGCTCAGCGAGGTTCCGGGCGGGTGAAGCGGGGCAGCGCCCGCTATCCACCCGCCTGTGGGAAAGGACGGCGGCGCCAGAGTAGCGCAGTAGCGACTACTCCGGCGCCCGCGGTCATTTAAAGGACCCCGCCGCCTGCTGGCGGCGGGAGGAATGCCAACTCCCCCGGGAGGGCGGGGGGGGGACCCCAAATAGCGGGACCCCCCCGCAAAAACGGGGAGAGTTGGCATGCATGGTATTAGTGAGGTGCATGCAGTGATTGGTGGTCTAGTAGCGCCTCTCTCTACATTGCGGTACTAATGTCTGTACTGCTTTTACATGTATTAGTAAGTGCATCCCGTGATTGGCAGTCTAGTAGCGCCTCTCTACAGTACAGTGCGGGGCTACATGTCCTGTACTGCTCTTACATGTATTAGTGAGGCACATGCAGTGATTGGTGGTCTATAGCGCCTCTCTACAGTACAGTGCGGTATTAAATGTCCTGTACTGTTCTTACATGTATTAGTGAGGCACATGCAGTGATTGGTGGTCTATAGCGCCTCTCTACAGTACAGTGCGGTACTACATGCCCGGTACTGCTCTTACATGTATTAGTGAAGTGCATGCAGTGATTGGTGGTCTATAGTGCCTCTCTACAGTACAGTGCGGTACTACATGTTCTGTACTACTGTTACATGTATTAGTGAGGTGCATGCAGTGATTGGCGGTCTAGTACCCCCTTTCTACAGCACAGTGCAGTATTACATGTCCTGTACTGCTCTTACATGTATTAGTTAGGTGCATACAGTGATTGGTGGTCTAGTTGCGTCTCTCTACAGTACAGTGCGGTACTACATGTTCTGCACTGCTCTTACATGTATTAGTGAGGTGCATGCAGTGATTGGTGGTCTAGTAGTGCCTCTCTACAGTACAGCGCAGTACTACATGTTCTGCACTGCTCTTACATGTATTAGTGAGGTGCATGCAGTGATTAGTGGTCTAGTAGTGCCTCTCTACAGTACAGTGCAGTACTACATGTCCTGTACTGCTCTTATATGCATTAGTGAGGTGCATGCAGTGATTGGTGGCCTATAGCGTCTCTCTACAATACAGTGCAGTACTATATGTCCTGCTATTTGCTATTACTTTTATTAGTGAGGTGCATGCAGTGATTGGTGGTCTAGTTGCGTCTCTCTACAGTACAGTGCGGTACTACATGTCCTGTACTGCTCTTATATTCATTAGTGAGGTGCATGCAGTGATTGGTGGTCTAGTAGCTCCTCTCTATAGTACAGTGCAGTACTACATATCCTGTACTGCTCTTACATGTATTAGTGAGGTGCATGCAGTAATTGGCGGTCTAGTCGCGCCTCTCTACAGTACAGTGCAGTACTACATGTCCTGTACTGCTCTTACATGTATTAGTGAGGTGCATGCAGTAATTGGCGGTCTAGTAGCGCCTCTCTACAGTACAGTGCAGTGCTACATGTTCTGTACTGCTCTTACATGTATTAGTCTGTGCTGCAGTAAATTGGTGGTCTAGTAGCGCCTCTCTACAGTACAGTGGGGTACTACATGTCCTGTACTGCTCTTACATGTATTAGTGCGGTGCCTGCAGTGATTGGTGGTCTAGTAGCCCCTCTCTACAATACAGTGCAGTACTACATGCTCTGTATCACATTGTGATACTATGCAATATAACAGTGTCTATAAGTAGTTCACACACTGTAACGTGACAGATATTTACTGCTTATCTCTAGTATTCCTCTACTATATATTTTTTGGTTTCTCACACAACCCCTTTAAGTAACAGGTCCGTCATCATTTGTTTTTCACTGTAGTGAACAATACATAGATCTTTATGCTGACTTTTTTTTTTTAAACCTATGCCTGTCACTATGACAAGGGGGCGTCCTCTACATCTAGAGCAAAGTAGGTTTCACCATTAGCACAGACGCAAATTCTTTCCTGTAAGAGCAGTAACTTTATGGAGCTCGCTGCCTCCAGAGGTGGTCATAGTGGATTCATTGAAAAAGTTCAAGTAGGAACTAAGGGCCTAGTGTATGAAAACTGTCTTGGTCTAAGAATTTCTTTGCTGCCCATAGCAACCATCAGAGCCCATAGCAACCAATCAGAGCTCCCCTTTCATTTCATATAGGCTCTAAAAAAATTAAAGAGGCGCTTGATTGGGTTGTTTGGGGGCTCTGTTGGTTGCTAGGGCAACAACAAAAGTCTTAGACCAAGACAGTTTTCATATATGTCCCTCCAATGTATTGGAAAAAAAATCGAATATTTCAGAACATGGAACCTAGATTCTGGAGATAGGAAGTTCATAGAGGGATTTAATTCTGTTGTATTTCAAGTTGTGGAGTGAGGTTATGAGCAGCCACCTCATAGGAGGTTTTCTCTTCTTCTGGATCAACACTGTAGGGATATAGGTTTGAATTGATAGACCTATGTCTTTATCAGCCTCATTAATTATGCAACTATGTAAATATGCACTGGGGCTTTCAGAGGAAGAATAATATACATTTCAGTGGTCCAATCATTTGTCACATTTCCTCCCCCTTTCTTGTTTTACCACTTCACCGCCTCAGGTTCATTAGAGAATGTACGGGGATTAAGCTGGATTAGTATTTCTTTCTCTGAGATGATTAGATCCGGGGACGCTTTGCACCCTCCTCCCTTCTCAGCTACATGTTAATGTAAACCAAATTAAAGGATTGAAATATCTGAAGATTTTCCTAGACCTGAAGCAAACAAAAATGTATGAAGGTGCGGGCCCTGTGGCCAGAACCCGGGCCAGTAACCGTCACTTACAACATTTTGTGCGGGGTGAAGGTAAAAATTTTTTTGGAAAATTTACCCAACAGTTCTTACACGGGAAAACTCTGCCCCAGGAAAAAAATTACATGACATATATGAACATTCTGCAGATTACCATAGTCCCAAACTTTGAAAATGAAAAAGCGGGAGTTCCAGGGGCGGCCACGTAGCAAAAATTTGCTTTGAAACGCCCATCTTGCCGTATGCCACGCCCTTCAAAAAGCCACACCCACTCCACCTAACTAAAAAAGGTTTTGGGAAAAGAAACCCAAGTGACCCCTTTTTGCCAGGTAGAAACCCCCCCAAAGCGGGGTTGTGCACCTTACAGGCAGGTGAGCCCCCTTGTACCCAAAGTAGATCCCCCCCTTGTCCCGGTATTCCCCCTTTGTTAGTAGGTAGGGCCCCCCTTTGTTAGCCGGTAGGCCCCCCCTTTGTTAGCCAGGTGGGTCCCCCCCATTGTTCCCAGGTAGTGCCCCCATTGTTCCCAGGTATGCCCCCATTTTTCCCGGGTAGTCCCCCCCATTGTTGCCGGGTAGTCCCCCCTCTGTTGCTAGGTAAATGCCCCCTCTGTTGGGGGTAGTGCCCCATTTTTTGGCAGGTAGATGCCCCCCTTTTGGAGGTAGACCCCCCATTGTTCCCGGGGTGTGTCCCTCTGTTGCCAGGTAGATGCCCCCCTCTTTTTCCAGGTAGTCCCCCCATTGTTCCCAGGTATCCCCCCTTTTTTGCAGGTAGATTTCCCTCTGTTGCCGGGTAGTCCCCCCAATTGTTGCGGTAGTGCCCCCTCTTTTCCCAGGTAGATCCCCCCTCTGTTCCCAGGTGAGCCCCTTGTTGCCAGGTAGAGTCCCCTCTGTTGCCAGGTAATGTCCCCCTGTTGCCAGGTAGGCCCCCATTGTTGCCAGGAGAGCTCCCCAATAGCTGATAAAAATAAAATAAAAAATCCATTTTCCTCACAGGCTCCTGCAGCCCGGACGATTCCTCAGCGGCGCGGGGGGAAGGGAGCGCTGGCGTCACTCCCCTGCAAACCCGCGCGTATTCCCCTGCCTACTGACCTGTATGTGCGGCGCAAAACACCGGCGCGGACATCAGGGGGGGGAGGGGGGAAAGGGAACGATCCCCCCTGCCTCCTCCCTGAAAGCGAGATCCGGGGGGTAAAAGGGGGCGCAGCGGCCGCTTCACCCCCCTGTAGGAGCGGCCCGGCAGGCCGAGTACCACTAGGCTCCCTTGTCGCCGCGGCCCATTTAAAGGCCCCCAGGGGGGGGGCGGGGGGAATCCCAAACCCCCGGGGGGTGGGGGGGGGGCCCCCAAATAGCGGGACCCCCCCCCCAAAAAAAGGGGAGGGGTGGCATGTATGAGATTACACTACGTTTTCTCTAAAAGGGGTATCAAGATGAACATTTTAAAACGGGGCCCACAAGGGGGCCGGACATTTAAAAATATACTCCACCAGAGACTCCATTTATTACGGGCCCCGCCGGACGGAAAATTTATATACGGGAAAAAAAGAGACGGAATTTATACAAAGCCCCCAAGGACCAGACATTTATTACTGGGCCCTAGAGAGGAAATTTTATACGGGACACGAGACCGGACATTTATATACTGGAACACCAGAGACCGGACATTTATATACTGGGACCCCAGAGACCGGACATTTATATACTGGGACACCAGAGACTGGATATTTATTTACGGGAACCAGAGCCCGGGACATTTATATAGGGGACACAGGACGGATATTTATATACTGGGACCCCCAGAGAGGACATTTATAAGGGCCCCAAGGACCAGACATTTATATAGGGGCCCACAAAGGGGACTGGACATTTTTTTAAATGGGACACCCAGAGACTGGACATTTATATAATGAGCCACCAGAGACTGGACATTTATCTACTGGGCCACCAGAGACTGGACATTTATATACTGGGCCCGCCAGGCCCGGACATTTATTGCGGGGCCCGAAGGACCAGACATTATATCGGGGCCGCCAGAGATGAACTTTTAAAATTTACGGGGGCCCCCCAGAGACTGGACATTTATATAATGAGCCACCAGAGACCGGACATTTATATACTGGGCCGCCAGAGACTGGACTTATATACTGGGACACCAGAGACCGGACATTTACATACGGGGGAAACCCAAAGGGAGCGGGACTTTTATATATGGGCCACTGAGACTGGCATTAATAATGGGGCACCAAAACTGGAAATTTATATACGGGGACCCCCAGAGACTGGACATTTAAATACTGGGAACCAGAGACGGCTTTATTTTAGGGGACCCAGAGACCGGACATTTTTACTGGGCACCAGAGACCGGACATTTATTTTACTGGGCCCCAGAGACGGACATTTATTATGGGCCACCGGACTGGACTTTTATTACGGGGCCCCCAAGAGCGGACATTTATATATGGGACACCAGAGCCCGGATATTTATTTGGGCCCCCAAGATACATTTATATATGGGCCCCCAAGAGACGGACTTTATATACGGGGCCACCAGAGACGGACATTTTTACGGGGCCATAGAGAGGACTTTATAACTGAGCCCCAGGACCGGACATTTTTATGAGCCACAGAGACCGGACATTTAAAGGGACTAGGATGGACATTTATATAATAAAGCCACCAGAGAGGGACATTTAATAATAGCCCCCGAGAGGGGGACATTTATAACGGGACCCAGAGACTGGAATTTATATCTGGGACCCGGAGACTGGACATTTTATAGGGGCCCACTGGGGGAACTGGACATTTATAACGAGCCACCAAGCCCGGACATTTTATAAAATGACCACCAAGAGGACATTTATAATGAGCCCCCCGGGGAGACGGGAATTTATATACTGGGCCACCAGAGACCGGACATTTATATACTGAGCCACCAGAGACCGGACATTTATATACTGGGCCACGAGAGACTGGACATTTATATACTGGGACACCAGAGACTGGACAGTTATATAATGAGCCACCAGAGACCGGACATTTATATACTGGGCCACCAGAGACCGGACATTTATATACTGAGCCACCAGAGACCGGACATTTATATACTGGGACACCAGAGACTGGACATTTATATACTGGGACACCGGAGACTGGACATTTATATACTGGGCCACTAGAGACTGGACATTTATATACTGGGCCACCAAGGACCAGCATTTTTTTTCTGGGCCGCCAGAGACTGGACATTTATTACTGGGCGCCGAGAGGACATTTATTAGGGGAAAACCCCGGAGACTGGCTTTAAACATGGGCCGCCAGAAAAGGAATTTATATACTGGGACACCAGAGACTGGACATTTATATAATGATCCACCGGAGACCGGACATTTATATACTGGGCCACTAGAGACTGGACATTTATATACTGAGCCACCAGAGACTGGACATTTATATTCTGGGCCGCCAGAGACTGGACATTTATAATGAGCCACCAGAGACCGGACATTTATCTACTGGGCCACCAGAGACCGGACATTTATCTACTGGGCCGCCAGAGACTGGACATTTATATGCTGGGCCACCAGAGACCAGAATTCTATACGGGCCGCCGAGATGTTTTTATATGCTGGGCCGCCAGAGACCGGACATTTATATACTGGGCCGCCAGAGACTGGACTTATATACTGGGACACTAGAGACTGGACATTTACATACTGAGCCACCAGAGACCGGACTTTTTTTGGGCCTAAGACTGGACATTTATATAATGAGCCACCAGAGACTGGACATTTATATACTTAGCCACCATCGACCCGACATTTATATACTGGGACACCAGAGACTGGACATTTATATACTGGGACACCAGAGACTGGACATTTATATACTGGGACACCAGAGACTGGACATTTATATACTGGGACACCAGAGACCAGACATTTATATACTGGGCCGCCAGAGTGGACATTATATATGGGCCCCCAGGAGGACATTTTATACTGGGGCCCCCAAGCCCAGCATTTATATCGGGACACCAGAGAGCGGACATTTATATACTGGGACACCAGAGACCGGATATTTATATGCTGGGCCCCAAGATGGAATTTATATACGGGGCCCCCAGAGCGGGCATTTTTAAATCGGGACACCAGAGAGTGGACATTTATATACTGGGACACCAGAGACCGGACATTTATTTAGTGGGACACCTGACAGCGTATCGAGGACCAGTCTTTCTCTGTGAATATTCATTAATTGCAGTTTGTAATGTGATTCTTCAGGATGAAAAAAAAATTTAATTTTTATAGGGGGGAAACTATCGGGGAGTCCAACTGTCCCCCCCCCCTTTTTATCAGAAGTTTTACACCTGTTTCATTGCCCCCCCCATCCTACACATTTATTTACATAAAGTCTATGAAACAATCGACTGACTGTGGGGACCTGTCATGTAACCCGACAACTATGTATTGAAACCAGAAGACAGGCATTAAATTGTGAGGAAGCTATGTTAATTGGTTTCTTTTTAAAATCCCTTTAAAATTGATTGAAAAGTTTCAAAGTGTTTTCATGTTCTGTTCTATCCCGCGGCTCCGTGCGTGTGAATCCGCTAACATTTATAAAGTATGTTAAGAGCACATTTAATCTGGAAGCTCGCACCTGCCACACCCAGGATACATAACTCTAAAACTCTGCCTTTGGTGTAAACATTAAACCTATCATCAATGTGTACATTAAAAACAAAGCTAAAATATGACCGGCTTCTCGTTTGTAAGATAGGGCCCGTCCCAGTATCATTTTAAAAAAGAGATGAAAAATTTTTTGGATTTGATAGATCTGAGGTACTGGAAATGGGGCAACACCAAAACCATAACACAGACAAGTCTGCAATGCTGAAGGGAGACTCCGGGAAAAGTCGGAGCTTCCCTTTGTATTTATTTACTAGGAAATTCTTAAGCACATTTCCCCTAAAAAATTTAAAATTACTTGAAAATATACACAGCCGAGTCACATTATTATGACCTTTACATAATTGGCAGCCACCCGTGGGCGCTGGGTTGGGTGGTTTGAGGTGGCGATAGGTTTTCTGCGCATATATCCCCTTTTTGCAGGGGATCTGAAGGCTAGTTACATGAGTACTGCGGCGCGTACAGACCCCGGGGAGTACATCGTGTCTTTCGGGAGCTCGTGCTGATATGCGGGTACTTCCGCAGCGCGGGGAGGGGCGGCAGCCCAATGGCCCCATTTTTCATTACCGCGCTTGTTTCGCTGCAAGTAATTGACTGTATTTTTCCCGGGTACAAAAAAAGACGCATTGTTCGGGGGGAAGGGGGCGAATCCCTAGTTCTTATGGAACTAAAGGATTACCGTAATTTCAGCGGACTCGCCCCATTGGCCAATAATGGCGAAATGCGCGCCAAAATTACCCCGTGTGAACACACCCTAAAAGGTGCAATTTTATCAGAGTTGCAGAAAGGAATAATAATTGGCTTTCGAGCAATTTTGGGCGCTATTTCAGAAATTGTTGATCCAGGAATTTATTCTGATTGTCAGATTGGAGTCGGGAAAGAATTTTTTCCCTAAAATGAGGAAATTGGGTTTACCTCATGGGGGGTTTTTTCTTCCTCTAGATCACGGGCCCTCAAAACTACGGCCCGCGGGCCCTTTTCGGCCCACCGAGGATTTTTTTCCGGCCCGCCAGCCACTGCAGACCGGTGGTGGAGGGCAGGCCCCATCCCCTTAGTTGCTGTGCGCTTGGCCCCCGCTGTCACGTGCCCCACATCATTGTCACCGGGCCCCAGCACAATGATGGGAGGGGCCGTGGGCGGTGACGATAAAATGAAAACCACTGCGACCAGGCGACAGAGGGGCCAGTTTTGGGGGGGCGGGCACTCTGCAGGCAAGGGAGGGCCTGAGGGGGGACACTTACAATTAAAAGGGAGGTGCCGTGAGTGGCAAGGGCGGACACTGTGCAATGTTACGCAGAATTTCCCCTCTGCCCCACAGAAACCCCCCTTTTATTGTAAGTGTCCCCCTCAGGGACCTCAGCCCCTCAGAGTGCCCCCCCCACAGTCGTCCCCGCCGCCGCGATCGTTAGGGCCTAAGTCAAAAACCGAAGGTACCGTTGGACCTTAGGATCGTGAGGGAGCGGCGCGGGACTAACTGTATTGCATTGCCGGACGCACATACAGTCGATGTTCTGTGGGGAGCAGGGGCTCCCGCTCTGCAAATACTTGGTGAGGTGCAGGGAAAGGGTGCCTTCACCAGAGTCCACACAAAGGGGGGGGGGCGTCAGCGTCGTCATGCTGCGGCACGGCCGGTGGGCACGCCCCCCCGAAGAAAAGCCCGGGGGCAGCTACAGCGGGAGGAGCCAGGGAAGTGAGTGATGTCGATTTTTTTTTTTGATTATCTTACACTGCTGGGGGCCCCCAATTTGCCACAGCCTGCTGGGGGCCCAATTCTACTATGTCGTGGGGGCCTAAAAGTACCTTACCCGTGGGGGCCTAATTTTACTAGTCTGCTGGGGGGCCTAATTTACCTACGTCTCTGGGGGGGTAATTCTACCACACCCGTGGGGGCCCAAATTTAACTAACCTGTGGGGGGCCCCAAATTCCTACAGACCCGCTGGGGGGCCCTAAATCTACATACAGACTTGCTGGGCGCCCAATTTAATACAGACTGTGGGGGGGCCCAAATATTCTAAACCGCTGGGGCCCTAATTCAACACAGACCCCCTGGGGGCCTAATTCTACCCACAGACCTGTGGGGGCCCTAAAATTCTCATCGACCTGTGGGGCCCCAAAAACTACCCACAGACTGCTGGGGGCCAAAATTTCCTACAGACCTGCGGGGGCCCCCAATTCTCCCCACAGACCCGCTGGGGGGGCCCCAAATATACTACAGACCTGTGGGGGCCCTAATTCTACCTACAGACCCCTGGGGGCCCAAAACTACCTACGACCCGCTGGGGGCCCCATTCTACCTACAACCTGCTGGGGGGCCCCAATTTACCCACAGACTGCTGGGGGCCCCAAATCTACCTCAGACCCGCTGGGGGCCTAAATTACCTACGACTGTGGGGGCCCCAAATCTACTAAACCCGTGGGGGCCTAAATTCCCACAGACCTGTGGGGGGCCCCAATTTACCTCAGACCGGGGGGCCCTAAATCTACCCACAGAAACTGCTGGGGGCCCTAAAAACTACCTACGACCGTGGGGGCCCAATTCTACACGACCCCCGGGGGCCCTAAATCACCTACAGACCTGCTGGGGCCCTAAATCTACCCACAGACCTGTGGGGCCCTAAAACTACTAAGACCTGCTGGGGGCCCCAAATCTACCTACAGATCTGGGGGCCCTAATTCTACCTACAGACCTGTGGGGGCCTTAAATTACCTAGTTGCTGGGGGGGCCTAAATTTTTTTCCTACGTCGTGGGGGACCTAAATTCACTGTTGTGGGGGACCTAAATTTTAATAATAAAATTTGGGGTTTATGTAATTGTTCGACCCAAAAGTAAAAAATTTTTTTAAAAACTAATTGGCCCTCATGGCTGAGGGACCTGAAAAGGCCCCGGCTAAAAAGTTGAGGACCCCCGCTCTAGTCAACATAAAGGAGAAAAGGCTGAACTGATGGACACAATTTTGTTTACCATTCCCTTGCGTGAATGCCCCCACACACTTGCTGGGGGGGCACACCCTTTAAAGAAAAAACTGAAAACCCCCAACTTGTCAATTTTTTTAAACCACTTCCAAGGAAAAAGAAGGAGAAACATGTGCGGCCCCCTTGGGAAATCTTTTTTAAACCCTTTGTCCATGTGCTTCGAACTGGATCCCTAGATCCCACGGAGGATTGATTCTGGGTCCACCGATGGTTTTTTCGGGGCCCCCGGTTTTAGATATTAGAAGCCCACCCCTACAGCTACGTGAATGTGACACATTCGGCTCTGCCTCTTTTTTTTTGCCTCTTTTTTTTTTTTTTTTTTCCCTCTTTAAGGTATAAATAAGAAAAAAACAACTCCAGGTATCCCATGCTCGGGACCCACCGGGGGTTTCCCTTATTCCCCTTGGGCCAGTCTAGCCTGCTCTGTCCTTTCCCCATCCCCTCAAAATGCCCTATTTTTAACCCTTACCCCTTGCTTTTTAAAAAGGGCCCCTTTTTTTTTTGGGGAATAAAATTACGTCATAAACTGACTATCGTTTAAGAAAGTATCGGTTGTTTCCCTCGCTGTATATTACATAAAACTATTTTAAAATTTAACATTGGATATAGTGAAACCCTGAAAATGCCCCCCTTTTTGGGTTCTAAAAAGTTGGGATAAATTTTTGGGTTGGGGGTGGTTAGAGCCGTGTTTTCGTGATGTCAGTGTTTGGGTGGGTTAGGGGGAGGCCTGATGTGTCCCCCTTTGCAATCTCCAAAAGTTTGGGGGGTATTTCCCCCTACAAATTTAACCACAATTTTAATTTTACCAAAATGCTGTACAAAAAAAACCATAAGAAATAATTTTTAGTAATATCTAAAGTTAGACCCTCTTGTGATGTTTTTATATCACTATTTCTGTTGCTTCCTGCAGTTCTACATCAGCTGATTGAAGACAGGAAGCTCAGAAGTTCTGTGTCTCCACACAGGAAACAGTTCTGTGTTGAGCCCCGAATCCCCTGATAAAGAAATCTTTTTAGGGCAGCCTTTGAAGCCACACCCTTTTGGTCCTACCACCAAAAGCTTTTAACATAAGGGAAACAGTGGACATGCGCCAAGACTGATGTAGGATAGGAGGAAAATAAACAAAGCAAAGGATCCTGGGACTTGTAGTTTTGCAGGGCAAAAGTAAATAGCTTTCAAACAGGAAATGCTGCTGCTCAGCTGCAGAAAAAGGAGGCTACATATAGCACAGGAAAAACAAAAATTACCATTAAAAAATAAACTTTACAGGGAAAATGTAACGACATATATACGGCAATTCTCGGTACATAATTTCACTCTTTCAGCACCATAGGCACTTTTTGGGCACTGGCGGGATCCTTGCACCTCACCGAAAGGATAACGTCTTTTGCATGAATATCAGCAGCTGCGAGCCCGGGACCTCTCCCGGTGTGGACCCACCGGGGTGCACCCCTCCATAAAATAATTTTTGGAAAAATGCTTCATCTTTTCGAATGGACTGGATGACAGAACCAAAAAAAAAAGGAAAGTGAAACACTTTTTTGATATCTGGGAGAAAATGATCAATACAATACCCATGGCAGCAAGGGACAACCTAGAAAACGATATTTGGCTTTGCAATCCCAAAAAATTTTTTTAAAAAATAGAAGGGCCGTCACGGTCCGGCCACGTTCCTGTCCATGTGCGCCCGTGCGAACCCCAGTCGTACCTTGTTCCCACAAACTGTTTCCCCTTTTCAGTTCCGGAGCGCTCCCTTTGCCCCTGCTTACCACCCGGATTTCGCTCCTCCATCTTGGCTGCTGCCCCGATTTTTCCCGTCTCTTAGAGGGCGGCGGCCACATTCCCCTTCCCCTTTTTTCCCACAGTGTCAGCAGGGGTTTGGGGTTCCCTGCCAATCCCCTTCCACCCGGTTATAAGCTCTTCTCCCCACACTCCCTGCCTGATCCTTGTTTTTTATGTTTCTCTTGTGTGTCTGTTTCGTGTTTTTGATCTTTTTTGTTAGCAGTTCGGGTGCCCATGTGGGCCTTTGTGTCTCTGTCTGTGTCTTTTGGTTTTCCCGCCCTTTTCTTGCCCGTGTTCCTGCCCCGGTCATGCCTTTGGTTTTTCTTTTTC